>JAGKTI010017543.1:0-18423 GCA_018397915.1 Birgus latro
GTGTGTGTGTGTGTGTGTGTGTGTGTGTGTGTGTGTGTGTGTGTGTGACTTTGGGCATAGGCTTCACAGCCTGCTCCCATGGCCCAGTAACCCTCCTACATTCCAGTGACCTACTGACATGTTGACGTAGTACCCCCTCTAGAACCCCCTCCAAAGGGGATCTAACTCCCTATAAAATCCTGTAGCTGTACTAGTTCAGACATAGAAAAACACTCTTGCATATTGAAATATGCATGATATGAGTAAAATGTCATTGTACTGAACTGTACACAGTCAGTGTACACATTTACTGTACACCCAACCCTGGATGCAGTTAGGCAGGGTGAGGCAGGTTAGCAAGGCAGTCAAAAAGAGGATAGGCATATCTAACCAAGTATGAGATGAGTGAGGCATGAGTGACAGAAATAAAACAGAAAATAATTCCTGTTTGGCTAGTGATGTAAATTCCATGTGATCCAGTGTCATAGAAGGTGGTATTACATGATATCTGCTCCTCCTCCACCATCCAACTCATTGTCAAACCTTCGTCAAGTTTGCCAGCAATTTCCCACTTCTCGAGAGAGAGGACCTTCCTAGGCCACCTGGCGGGTGGAGGTCCCATAGTGACATATGCCAGCTGAAGGCATGAGGCCAGAAGGACATGCATTAGGACAGGGGTGACAGCAAAGGTGAGGAGCTCCATTATGAGCAAAGCTGCATCTTGATAATGTGGCTGCCATGCTGCATCCTGGCAAGAAAGCAGCGGCCTTTTGGGAGGGGAGGGGGACCAACTTGTCAATTGTTTTACAGTGAGATTCACAGGAAGAAAAACAGTATGAAATGTACTGAGGAGGAGGGATATGCATATTTAACCCTTTCGCGCACGGGTAAGTTTTATTAAGTTTCACGGCTCACGATTTTACTCCCCTGCGCGCTCTGCTGGCAGCCTGCGGTACGCAAATTACACGTATTCTCACCTAATTTTCGCCACCCAAACCTCAAAATGTTGCGCTGAAACTCACATCATCTTATTCGCCGATGTTTGTTCTAGCTGATAAGCCAAAAGAAAAGCCAGAAAAATACGAATAAAAGTACACTAGGCCGCCGTGAATAAACATTTTGGAACATTGATCTCACTTCCCAACATCGTCGTCTGAGTGTTTTCTATCATACAGAAAAATGTTATTATAAGTTTTGATACAGAATTTCATTGGCTTTCTATGAGGTATGTCCAGTTGTGATGCGATTTGTAGTTTTCGAGAAAATGGCCCAAAACTAAAAGCCATTTTTGTAAAACAAATGATTTTTGTTCAGGGAGGTATACTGCAGAAGTTTTCTCACACACCTTATGTTTTTATTACATAATCTTATGTAGAATTTCATAAGCTTTCTCCTGATACCATTTTTTTTTATACGCCTCATAGTTTCCGAGTAAATCGCAAAAAACTACAGGGTATTCGCGGCCGCGGTGCGCTTTCGTCATGCGCGCACAATAACCGCCTACGTAACCACAACTTTTCATTAGAGAAATTGCATAGTTATGTCCTGTACGTACGTAGAATTCACTGATCTTTATCATGGTTCTTACAGGAAATCGATACGTTCAATAATTTTGGAGTAAATGGATGACAAAGATAGAACACTCTTCGTCATCCGCAAGTGAGATAAAAACGCTCAATTTCCCTGCCTCATGAATACTTACATATTTTCGCTTGTTATGTTTTATTATTATTATTATTATTATTTACTCAGATTATACACATGAAATATCATAAGCTCTTTGATAGTGCTCTCAGTAACTCGACATTTCCACTAGTCTTTTTGCTAGGTACTGATATTAAAGCTGAACTTTCTTCCATCTCATATGTGTATATGTAAAAAACAATACTTATTTGTGAAAAAATATAGAAATGTAGAAACAGGTCAATGTACAAATCAGCAAAATATGGATACTCACTTGCTCCAGAGGTGTTGAGCTGCTGGCAGGAACTTGAAGGAATTGAAGATGAGTTAGGTAGTGTGTGAGTTGTGTGTGTGTGTGTGTGTGTGTGTGTGTGTGTGTGTGTGTGTAACCCACCGGGTTGGTCAGGATCACTTGATGGTAGTGATCGTCAGCTTTTACCCTCCCGGAAGGGAGCTGAGAGCTCATATAGTCCGATCTGTGGGCAAGGCTGTGACCTTCACACATGCACACACCCATCCCCTTGCTCAAGGGGGACAGTAACCACCCACTTCGTCAGTGAAACTTTTCGCAACCTGAGCGAGGCACGAACTCCCGTCTACCAGATGGCAAGCGAGAACGCTACCACTGCGCCAGCGAGCGGTGTGTGTGTGTATGTGTGTGGCGTATTCTATGTTCCTTGCACCACGTTTGCCTAACACATGCGATGCACACAATAGATTTCTCCACGAACATTTGCTGCACGACGTACGTATATAATGTCATATATGTGTCGCTGTGTGCCGTATTTTCTTGTCTCAGATCATTTCATAACTTTCCGCTGTCAGTCAATGCACGCAATATTTCTTGGTGAACACTCGCTGCACTGTTTTATACGTATATTTCACACTGAACCATATACAATATAAAACACTATCACATGATTCCATCCCAGCCTTTTCTGTTATTCCCTTCCCTACCATATGGCGTAAGAGACCGCCTGTTCCCTTAGCAACTAATGCATATGTCTATGTATCTCTATGGCGTAACATAATGCCTGCTATGGTAGTTCAATTATTTCACTAATCCAGGCACTATATGTTTCGCAGATATAAGTAATGGCTTCACTATAAGGGTAAAATGCATCATTTTACGGGCAGGGTGAGTATAAACCCCGCTATAACAAACCAGACTCTGCCTCTAGGCCTAACAGCTGATAACGGGCCCCAATGCTTTACAAACAATATATCCATGTTCAGTAGACACAGTCACTTCACAGTATAGTCAAAAACACTGTACAGTCACAATATTTCAATAATGGCTTCAGCCTCGGGTGGGAGGGGGAAAATGGTGGATCTAAAGGGACAACACAACACAGCACGACCCTGCTGTCTGGCTGCTAGTGGAGCACTGAGATTCTATCACTACGTACAGGCACATAGGAGTCATTGCAGTGTTGCCAAAGTCTTACCTCTGGAGAGACACGTGGCTGCTAGAATGCTACAAAATTTGACGCAAATTGACCGAAAACGTATTTTTTGGTTAATTTTTTTCATGTTTTCACGCGATTTGAGGTTCTGTGCTTTGGCACACCACACCACATGTAACGCAAATCGTGGTACCGTGCATGAAAGGGTTACTATTGAACATGAATAGAAAACAAATGATAGGGACACTCATTAATTCATTCATCATCTAATCCAGTGTTGCCCCATGAGAAGCATAGGAGCCCGGGGCCAAGCAAGTTGGTCCTGACATTTAAGATGAGAATGACCAGCCTCACTCGTCACTGAGGGGCATTACGTGAGCAATAAACCCCAACCACACAAATTAGAAAGAAATACAATAAAGCCATCTGCAGTGAGATAATCTCCAGGATAGAAGAGACTGCCAAATTTGGCAACTATAAAAAGCACTGTTTTGGTGGCTGATGGCACTGATTTTGATTCTCCAGCTTACAGTACTGAAATACTCGTATTTATTGAATATTGAACATGGAATGTTAAAAAAAAAAACATAACTATAAATGAAAAGTCATCTGTTGTGACTCAGAATTCCAAGTTAAGAGTAAAGCTGCCAGGAAATTGTGTTTGGGTGATGAGATGAATGGAATGGATTTCAATTTGGGGGCCTCCCAGGGTTTTTTGTATTAAATTCAGCATTTTGCTGTGATGGATAATGACATGCCAGATAATGTGCTGATGGTTAATTGAGTTTACTGTACAGTGATCCCTTGGTTATCATGCATAATCGCTACTACACCTATTGTGTGATAATGAAATTGTGCGATAACAAAAGCGCAGAACCTATGGGCTGTACGCTAATTGGTACTGGGTACCTAAATTGTAAACCCCAATTTTCCCTTGTACATAAGTTGTGGGAAATATTTTCCCTCGAGCGGTTGTGCTCTTTACCTTTAGTTGTCGATCGTTAAAGAGCAGAGGAAAACGTACTTGAGAGGTTTAAAAACCCAGAGATTACGTTCCGTTAATTCTTATTATATAATAAATTAAATGCTACTGCGTTTAACATTGGTAGACAACTATGTATATACATGTAAAAACTAGGAAATTTTCCATTGACCTAAACTGCGCCTGCATGAATGACGTGGTAAGGATGAAAAAGCCCACGATCAAACGGGAGGCCAGTTTTAATATATATACAGTATATCTATCTGTAGAAAAGGGGAATATTTTGTTTAGTTTAATTAAAACTAAGATTAGATTAAGTTAGATTCACCTTGTATATTTTACGGAGTAAGTTAGCTGTATTGACTTGTAATTAAACAATAGTTGGCAGCTCTTCTATCCTATGAGGGACAAAGAAGCTCGCCATGTTGTTCACTCCTTGAGCAGATTTCACTCTGTCAGTAGCTGCGCTAAACTGCTTGTACATAGACCCCAAGGACGCCTGATTACCCAGGAAAGACCGAAACAGCACGCCCGTCATCTTGTTGTTCGACTCAGTATATAGCCAAGTGACCTTATTGATTTGGCCAAATCTTAGGGAACTAGCTAGTATATGAGAGGTGATTGTAGGTGAGTTAGGGGATTTAATTGCCTGATTTACTCACGAGACTTATGCAAATTTACCTCTGTTCAATTTAGATAGCTTTCTCCAGTGAGGAGTATCTAGAATGCTTGTTTTTTCTCACATTTTGGTGGCCCGAGTGAAGATAACAGATGTGTGAGCGACTTTAAGGTAGCTTTCGTAGGGCACAGTTTATTACCACGTCACGTGGAAGTAGAATACGTGGAAATACGTATATACAGAGCTCCTGGAGGAAAGGCAAGTTCCTTTTCCGAGGATGAGCGGCTAAACGCCGTATTAGAATGGGAGCATGATCGCACTATTCTTTTTTTGGGAGGAAATGACATCAGTGAAGATTCAGATGTTAATGAAATTGTGGAAAATATACTTGCAGTGGTAGGAGCCATTGAAGGCTCGTGTAAATCTGCAGTAGCAATAACCCTTCTTGAGCCTAGGAACCTATGCCTAGGAACCTACCATATGGCGCATCTGTTTGCTATGGTACCTACAAATTCATGAGTAGGGCCATAAACCGGAAGTTGCAGAGGATTAGGAAAGGGCGGGATTTCATTCATTTCAGTGCAAAGCCTTTCCAAGCCTACCAAAAAACAGATGGCATCCATTGGAATCATAAAGGCAGAGAAGCGGTTCTGCAAAAATTCATAAATTACATAGAGCATAAGAAGGAAAGGTTCTATGCTGTGCAGGCCTTGGGTGGTCCTATGCTGTAATGAGTGTGGAGATAATGACTGCCCCAGAGGTTTAATAGCCCAGGGAGATAGGTATAAAGCCATAAGGCAAATCCCTACACTCCTTAAAATTTAAAATGTTAATTATTACTGAGCTCCGGAGAATTGTGATTATTTTGGAACCTGAGTGTCGGAAGGACAAAATCACCCCAGAGGTTTAATAACCCAGGGAGATAGGTTTAAAGCCATAAACCCTGTTCCCACACCCCTCAAAATTTAAAATGATAAATATCGATGGAGTTCAGTAAATCTGGGTTGTAAAACTTTTTTTTAAAAAGGGGTTGTACTCCCGTAACTTAGAAATCAGTAACAATGTCTATTTCCTTGTTGCAAAAATCAGCTAGTGGTAAGGCAGGATGGGTAACGAGAGTTATACTGGACTGTAAACAGTCATTAGAGGAAACACCTCCAATTAAGGAGAAATTAAGTAGTCCGTTGAACCAATTAAAAGAAAGATGGGCCAAGTACGAGGAAAGTTATACTAACTTGGAAGCAGCCATCGTACAAGCTGATGATAAAGATCTTTTGGAAGCAGAAACCTCCAAATTTGAAGGTAAATTGGAGGAATATCTAGCAATAGTGAAGCTGGTTGAATTTAAATTAGCCAGTATTATCAACGGAACAAAAGCTGTGGAACAAGCAAGTAAGGCTGCATTACCACAAATTTTGCTTCCAGAGTTTGATGGGGAGCAGAATTGGAAATCCTTTTGGGATCAGTTTAAATACTTAGTCCATGACAGAATAGATCTCCCTAATGTGAGCAAGCTCGCATATCTGTTAGGACAGGTCAAAGGGACGCCTTACAAACTGATAAAGGAATTACCTGTGGAGGAAAGCAATTATGAGGCAGCTTTGGCTATCCTTAAGCAGAATTATGAAGACAAGGAGCAAGCCATTACCCAATTATTAAAGGCTCTGATTGAATTACCCATTCCTAGACACGATTTCGAGTCCTTGCAAAGTTTTCGGATTGCGATAGGTTGTAATTTAAAGGCCTTAGGTACTTACGAAGATGTTAAGGCAGCAGACTGGGTGCTTTCTAGAATTGTCCTTAAAACTTCTACCAAGAACTAAGGACGCTCTGTATGGCAGGTACCAGAAGGATAATTTCTCCTGTGAGGAGATTGAGAAAGGCTTGATGCAACTCTGTAAACACTTGCAAGGAACAGTAAAGCCTGTTGAAAATAAATCAAATGCTTAAGTAAGGAAAAGAACCACTAACCAACTGGCTGGGAAAGCCAAGCCAAGAACAGGTAAGGCTGTACCTAAGGAAGAGATAGGTACTTTTCTTAGCTCTTTAAAGTCTGGGGATAAATTAATAAAGACAGGGGATAGACAAGCTGATGATAGTAAGAAGGGAAAAATTTTCCTGGTAAAGGACAAGAAGTTTTGTGTGTTTTGTGGTGAACAACATTCCAGTGTATCTTGCCAACAGTATCCTGATTATGCTTCTAGAATAGTGAGACTTCAGGAATTGGAATGTTGTATGATTTGTATGAATACTGAAAATGGTTCCGCTGACTGTAAAATTAAACAATCTTTGTTTTAAATGTAAAAAGGACAATCATCATAGTGCTTTGTGTCCAAGGATGATGAAACATGAGGTTCCTAAAACTGCAAGTGTCAATATGACAGTTGTGGAAGCAAATACTCCAGTAACGATGCCAGCTGCAGTTCCAATTGCTGATGTAAAGGTAATGAGTGAAAATAGGAACATATTAGTATGTACTCTTTGATACAGGTGCACAGAAAACCTTCATTTCTGCAGACATTGTAGATAAATTAAGGTTACCTATTGTCGGCAAGGTAAATCTAGCCATTACAGGGTTCTTAACTACTAAAGAAGCACAGTCCTTTGATTTAGTTAGACCCTTAATACAACTTGGCAGATATAAATGTCGCATAACAGCAGCTGTACTGGATAAGATGGAAACCAGTATTTATATAAAGGGACTAAAGGAAACCTCTGATAATTTGCAGAGGTCAGGGATAAGATTGGCAAAACATAATGTGAAATCAGATACTGTGGGTCCCATAAAAATGATAATTGGATCAGATTACTGTGGAAGACTCTTACACAGGACCTTTAAGAAGGATAAAGTACAGTTGTTCAAGAGTCCAGGAGATAACTTTATTATGGGTCAGCTGCCTTTTCCAAAGAAAGACAAAGGAGATGCCAAATTAGTAGATTCAGTCTTTGTTACCCCCACACAGTCATTGATGGTAGCTAGAATAGGTGCAGAATTAGAACCTACTCAGATAAATGACTTGTTAGATGAAAAAATTGAACCTGTACACAAACTTTGGGACCTAGACAGTGTAGGAATACACACTGAAGATCCAATCCCTGAAGATAAAATAACTTTGGATTTGTATAATCAGTCTGTGGAATTTAAGGATGGACAGTATTGGGTAGGATTACCATGGAAACTAAATCATTTGGAATTACCTACAAATTTCCAAGCAGCTAAAGCTCAGTTAAATTCTCTTCTAAGAAAGTTGAGAAACTACCCAGAACATTTAACCATATATGATAATATTATAAAGGATCAAATGAAGAATAAATTTATTGAAGAAATTGAAGTCCCTGTTAACCATAAAGAGGGACATTATCTACCACATCATGCTGTAAGCAAAGATTCAGTAACAACTCCCATAAGGATAGTTTTCAATTGTAGTAGTAAAGCGTCCAAGGGGTCAGCCAGCTTAAATGATTGCCTATACTGTGGACCTACACTAACAGAGAAGTTAGGGAATGTATTACTAAGATTTAGAGAGAAACCTTATGCTTTTACAGCAGACATTAGTAAGGTTTTTCTCAGAATAGGATTGAGGGAGGAGGATAGGAAATTTACAAAATTCCTCTGGCCTCAAGACCCTCAAAATGAGGATAGTCCATTGAAAACCTACTGTTTCCGGTCGGTGCTCTTTGGCTCTTGTGCTTGTCCTTTCCTACTTTGCAACACATTGAAGCATCATTTTGAAAGGGCCAAATGCCCAGAAATAGGGCAGGCTTTTTACATGGATAATTTGCAAGGTGTTGCTGATACAGAGACGGAAGTATTGAAGGCTTATGAAGTAGCCAATTCCGAATGTGGGAAGGCAAATTTGCCGCTACAGAGCTGGAATACAAATTCACCGCTTTTGAGGAATAAAATACAAGAGGACTATCCAAATACTGACATTCCCGAAACTCAAAATATGTTGGGTCTTAACTGGGATACAAAGACTGATGAAATAAGTTTAAAGCCGATTAAGTTCTCTGATGCCACTCTCACCAAGAGGTCCCAGTTAAGTCAGGTCTCCATGTTATTTGACCCATTAGGATTAGTCAGTCCTATAGTTATTAGGGGAAAATGTTTATTGCAAGAGGCTTGGCGAGAAAAGTTAGACTGGGATACAGAATTGGGTGAAACGTATGCTGAACAGTGGGAACAGATTCGGAAGGAATTTGAAAAAACATCAAGCATAAGTATTCCCAGGATGATAAACAGTAACGAGAAGTCACATTTACACATTTTTTGTGATGCTTCTCAGAAGGCATATGGAGCAGTAGCTTATTGTGCAACAGGACATGACAGTAAAATTATTATGTCCAAAGCCAGAGTTGCACCAATTAAGGGAAGAACCCTACCTCAAATGGAATTGGCTTCCATATTGATAGGAATTAAATTGGCCAGGTATGTAACTACTACTCTGGATACTCAGTTTGAGGATATTTATATATGGACTGACAGTGAAATTTGTCTTTACTGGATAGGAAAGGATGACAGTAAAATTCCTTTCGTCTGCAATAGAGTGAAGACTATAAGAGAAATGTCTTCTAAATTTAAGTTTATGCATGTATCCTCTAAACAAAATCCAGCTGATTTACTTTCAAGAGGTTCCACAGTAAAGAAACTGATCAAGGATGACTTGTGGTTTAAAGGTCCTAAATGGTTACTCACTAAGGATTGGCCTGAGCAAAAACTGTATAGTATTGCTGAGGTTAGTGTTGTAAACTTGGATCCAGTAGTACCTGAGCCAGAAATAATTGACATAAGCAGATTCTCATCTATAAAACAACTCATTAACACCACTAGGTTAGTTGTTAAATTTTTGAATAAGAAAGTGGGATTTAAGAAGTTTGATCCCATGGAATATTGGTTGAGAATGATACAAAGGAAGTATTAAGGAGAGATTTTTAACCTTTTATGTCAAGGCACTGATAAGAACAAATTGATCCGAGATTTAGGATTGTTCTTAGACGGAAAGGGTCTGATTAGATGCCGTGGCCGAATAATAAAGGCTGATTTGCCTCTCCAAACTAGACATCCTATACTGCTACCCAAGAAAGATTATTTTGTAGAGTTAATTGTAAAGGAAGCCCATGACTTGACTCTTCATGGAGGTGTGCCGCAGACCTTGGCCCGAGTCCGCGAAAGGTATTGGATCCCTAAGGGTAGATCGGTTGTAAAGAAATATCTCAAAGGCTGTATAATATGCAGGAGGTATGAGCAAAGGCCATATGACTACCCAGGACCACCTGCTTTACCAGAGGATAGGGTAAATGTTAGTAGGCCCTTCAAGGCAACTGGAGTTGATTACACAGGGGCTATAACTGTTACGGGTGAAGGAACTCCCCATAAGGTGTATATATGTTTGTTTACTTGCACCTATACGAGGGCAGTCCATCTAGAAATGGCAGAAGATCTCAGTTCAGAGACATTCCTGAATATATTTAGAAGATTTGCTGCTAGAAGGTCTTGTCCTACCAGATTAATAAGCGACAACGGAACTAATTTCGTTGGAACAGCACCTTTACTTTTGAACATAATGAATGACCCAAAGGTTAAGACAGCACTGGGAATCCGAAATTGTATCTGGCAGTTCATTACTCCAAGAGCACCATGGCAAAATGGATTTACAGAAAGAATGATTGGAATAGTAAAGAACTGCCTAAGGAAAACTCTACACAGAACTAAGATCACCAGAGAGGAACTGAGAACGGTGATAACTGAAATTGAGGCTAGGATTAATAATAGACCGTTAACCTATTTAGATGATACTAGCCTTGGAATTGAAGCATTGACACCTGCTCATATGTTGCATGGCAGGAAACTTCATCTAATACCTTGTGTGGATATCCAGGAGGAAATAAATGATCCTACAATCGGAACTAATGAACTAGGACAACATCTGCGCGAGGGATACCAACGTCTTAAAAGGGTATTGGACATCTGGAATAGACATTGGAGTGAAGAATATCTCTTGAGCCTAAGAGAAAGATATTATGAGGCTCAGGCTGCCAGCAACAAATCAGTTATAAATATAGGAGATGTGGTCTTAGTAAAAACCGAACAACCAAGATCCCAGTGGCCGTTAGCTAAGGTGATTCCCACACATCCAGACTCAGAGGGGGTGCTAAGACTTGTAAAAATTAAATGTAGGGGACATCTCAGTATGAAAACGATAGATAAACTGGTGCCCCTAGAGTTAACGGCTCCCCTGGAAACAGAGGATGGTGGAGAACAATTGGGTCAAGATGTGCGACCTAGAAGGGTCGCAGCACAGGGCTCTAGAGATCTGTGGAGAGAGCTTCGGGCAAAGGGACATATTACATGATACAGCGTATCATTTTTCGCCCGGCCCCAAAACTGTGGGAAATATTTTCCCTCGAGCGGTTGTGCTCTTTACCTTTAGTTGTCGATCGTTAAAGAGCAGAGGAAAACGTACTTGAGAGGTTTAAAAACCCAGAGCTTACATTCCGTTAATTCTTATTATTAATAAATTAAATGCTACTGCGTTTAACATTGGTAGACAACTATGTATATACATGTAAAAACTAGGGAATTTTCCATTGACCTAAACTGCGCCTGCGTGAATGACGTGGTAAGGATGAAAAAGCCCACGATCAAACGGGAGGCCAGTTTTAATATATACATACAGTATATCTATCTGTAGAAAAGGGGAATATTTTGTTTAGTTTAATTAAAACTAAGATTAGATTAAGTTAGATTCACCTTGTATATTTTACGGAGTAAGTTAGCTGTATTGACTTGTAATTAAACAATAGTTGGCAACTCTTCTATGAGGGACAAAGAAGCTCGCAATGTTGTTCACTCCTTGAGCAGATTTCACTCCGTCAGTAGCTGCACTAAACTGCTTGTACATAGACCCCAAGGACGCCTGATTGCCCAGGAAAGACCGAAACAGCACACCCGTCGTCATCTTGTTGTTCGACTCAGTATATAGCTAAGTGACCTTATTGATTTGGCCAAATCTTAGGGAACTAGCTAGTATATGAGAGGTGATTGTAGGTGAGTTAGGGGATTTAATTGCCTGATTTACTCACGAGACTTATGCAAATTTACCTCTGTTCAATTTAGATAACTTTCTCCAGTGAGGAGTATCTAGGACGCTTGTTTTTTCTCACATAAGTTTACACCCACTGAATATATACATACAGTTATGGTAAGTATCAGAAACACAAATGGGCATGGTTAGGTTAATAGAAACTGATGAAAGGGGCACAGTAAGTAAGAAACACATACAGTACCACAGAGAAACCTGAGATGGGCTTGAGGTAAGGGCTTCTGAGGATAGGGGGTGGAGAGATAGTGGTCCCCACCACCTTGGATTAACTCCTCAAGTAGGGCTTCATCTTTGAAACCCTCAGAGCCATCAGAAACTACTGATACTGCACCATCATTGTTGACATAAGCCAGCTCAGGTGTGTGATACCAATGTTTTTAGCTGAAAAATGTGCAGTAATGGGGATCACTGTATGTGGAAAAGTTATGATATTTCTTAACACATCCTTAAGCCGCTGCAAATGCAGCTGAAAGGAATATAATAAAAACAATTGACTAATGCTGTGGACTTAAGCAGTTCCCAGTCACATTCATTCTGCAAGTCACTTCAGTTATGTACAGGAATGTTTTTTGTAGTGCTCAAAAATTTATCATTTAGTTTCATCTCATCCTTAACTCCCACCTAATGTTGGGGCAAAATAAAATTCAGGTACAAAGAAAGAAAAAGAATAAAAGTGGGAGAATAATTATGAACCAATAGTATTTTTAGCCATCAGATATAGGCTATGCAGTACTGTACTAATATACATACTGTATTTTATTTTGAATTGGGTTTTAGTTTTTCTGATATGACTTTAACTATTCATAGAGCAATTAGTATTGTACCTACATTCCATAGACCTTACTTTACAATATCTTTACTACTTCCTTTTCAGAGCGTTTCCAAATACTGTTGCTCAATTCAACAGTGGACACATTGGACATCTGTGAGGTATGCGGCTCCTACCAGTGTCCATACTGCCCCATCTATAACTCTGTCCCTTCCCTCAACTTACCTCCACTTCATACCCTTCTGGTCACTACTATCCTCGTCACATTTATTTCACATGTTATATCTGGCTGTCAGTATACAAGCTCACCAAGGTGGGATAGAGGGTAGGTGGTGAAGTATCTTCCTTTTTCATCTCTTCAAACATTTTAAGCTTTTTCCTAATTCCTATCAAAACCTTAACATCCTGTCTTTTGAAGATTTTATTTCTGGAGAAAGAACTGTAACAATTTACAGTTGGAAGCTTCTTTTTCCCATTCTTTCTCTCCTATCCCCCTTTTAAAGATTCTTTTTCTAATTCTTTCTCTCCCATCCTCCTTTTGAAGTTTCTTTTCCCCAGTCTTTCTTTCCCATCCTGCTTCTCCCAGTCTTCTCCCCACTTTACCTCTCCTCCTTTATTCACCTTTCACTCTGCATTCTCAGGTAAGATTGAGCCAGTGGTTATGTTAACACTGCAGTGTTTTGCAGAGTTCATTAAACTTACATTGTCACTGTTTTTGGCATTAGAATCATTGTCACAGTTTTTGGCATTAGAATCCATTGCTTGTTTATTTTTTGTACTTGTTTTTCTTAGTTGATTGTTAATTTTTTATTACTACAGTACATTGTGATTCAGAGCTCTCTCAAAATCTTTACCAATAATATGCTTGAAGTAGTTCTGAATTATTCTGTGATGCCAACTTTTCACAGAAAGCAATGAAATTTATAGGGTGGATTAACAGAGTAAAGATGTCAGGAGAATCATATTTTAGTGTTTCAGGGCTGCATGACTCTTCTGTATCAATGTGTCACCTAAACCTCATTGTTTTATGACCAGCATTTTCTTTTTTCCAGTTGTTATACCTTGTCTTTCTTGCATATTCTTTCATTAGCAGTGCAATACAAATTTTTCTCAGAAGTGTCAAGTGATTCTTTAGTATAAGATAATGCTAGTTAGTTACGTAGCAGGTCCCCAGGCTCAACTGGACGTGGAGCCAGTTGATTCGAGGCTGAAGCTACCCTCCACCTACAGTTCACTAGCTTCATTTGAGAGATAGGGAGGGAGCTGATGGACATTTGTATAACCAGAGTCCAGGTATACCCCGATTTAACGATGTAATTGGTTAGGTAAAAACCCATCTTTAGGTGTGGTATCTTAATCGGAATAGATTTACCATGCTACGGGATGTGTTTTTCAGCCTTGGATTCCCCCAACCAAGTCCAAAACCCACTCAAATGAACCCAAACAAGTTTAAAGCCAATGTAAATGGCCTAACAGCTATAAAAGAAGCTATCCTAAGCCTAACACCTAAATAACTCACTAAAACCAACAAATAAAATCTGAAAATCGTCAAATACAAGTCTTGAAAAAATCAAGCTTAGTAAACTGTAGCACAAAATGATAGTGTTCATCCCACTTCTGGCTAAAACACATTAATCTAAGTAAAACAGTTTATAAATCAACCTAAACACACAATTTTAGTCTAAAATATCATCAAAATCGGCAAAAAAAATCAAAACCCATCGTTAAACCGGGGTTGGGCCATCGTTAGTCGGAGTATGGTGGTATTTCTATCCCAGTTGTTAAGTATCGCATCTAGGGGTAGTGTATATCGAGGTATACCTGTTTATTGTTGAAATTGCGTGCAGGCTTTCTAACAAGGCCTACTTTCATTATCTTGGGTTCCTCAGTTTTTATGATGACTTGAATTTGGACCACTGTGTTTGTAGCTCTTCCAAGGGAAGCAGTACATGGTAACGTGAGATTTTGAATCTGTTCCTCCTTTGTGCAAACCAAAAGAAATACTATACTGAATAGCATAAATGGATGCAGGAATTTTGACTGTTTGCATGAAAAAAGAATGGATATGTGGCCCATTTCATAGGACATTCTATTGATATATTCTCATAATTATACTTTCCTACTCCTTCCCCCCCCCCTCCCTCCGTACTTCGTTTATAAGTACGTTATGAAGTAGGGTCTGGGAAAAGGACCATGGTCATGATGAAATAAAACTAGAATGGTGGTGATAGTGTGAGTGTCATATGCACATTGCCAGATTTCAAAACTGGTATAGTGTGTGAACAGTGATTTTTTTTTTTTTTTTTTCCCTCATGCCACTGAATATTAAGAATGTTTTTGGTGAAGGAAGAGCATGTAATTTTAATGGCAGGTGACTTATCATATTGTAATACTGTATTTAAAAAAGAACATCCAATCAAAAGCTACTCAAGAAGGGGTAAAAGGGATTATTCCCCTGAGCTAGACCTTGATAGATCATGTAGCCCTGGTAGGGTGACGGGAGAGCGCTACCTCTCCTACCAAGGGAGCTACCTGGGCGGAGCGCAAACTCTCAACCTTGCGGTCTCAAGTCCAGGACACTACCACTGAGCCATGCTGTTCCCCAGGTAGTCAAGAAGTACACTTGAATTTTCTTGTTTTAGAATTGTATTTCACAAGCAGCTAGCTTGGAAGTTATGCCTTTTGTCAGAGACATTTGGGTTTCATGTATAGAAATATGATCACAATGGTAGAATTAATCAGAATATAGTTTTAGCAGGACTGCATTTTGATCACTGATAGAAGATGGTAACTTCTGTAATTGTTCTTTTGGCATCATCATTGACATCTTTTACTTTGTGTACATCAGTCTCCTCCCTCCTCAGTTGTAAAATGCGTAAATGTGAGTTCTTTGTTTCCAAACCAACAGATATGTTGGACAAGGTGTATACAAGTGTGGACATTAATATCAATTAACTTTGTCTTCAAACAGTAATGATACTTTACAAAATATTCTGAGAAGTTTGTTGGGCTCCAAGGATTGCCAAACTTGTTTTCAGAAGTTATTGCTTACTGTTTTGTTATTTACTGGAATGAAATGCATACATCCAGAGCTGTACAACTTCACACTAGGTGCAGTCCAGTATAGCTGAAAAGTCATCAGTTATTAACCATATTAGTTTTGGTTGTACAGGTTGATAAGACATCTGGCTGTAGATAGATAGATTGATAACCATAGGCCTGCACGCTTCTTTTTGCGTACTTTACTATACTATAATTTCTGGTAGTGTAGTACTGTAGTAGTATCTGTTCTTTGCAAAAATATCCGAGATTCCCATGGTTGTGTAGGATTCTTTCATGACTGGACTACAGTCTTGATATACCACATCCCTGAAAATTTTGGTACAGTGAAAGCTCATTTGTGTCAGACTTTTGCTTTTATCAGACAAAATCTTCCCCATTCAGTCTAATAGTGAGAAACTTTATTATGCATTATTAGCATAAATAACTCTTTGATGTAAATTCAGCGAACTGTTATGCACAGCATACATGATAATTGATATCGTGAAATGTTCACTTTCTGTTGAATCAGGAATACTGCAGATTTGGGGAAAGTGTAGCCCAACAGATCAGAGTTTAGAAAAGACAGGAAACACAAACCAGAATCACCAGAACACTTGCTGGAAATACAATACCCTACATGCTCATTTTAGAGAGTAATGATTCAGATGCTTGTGTGATGTCATCTGTTTACAGCACTGTGTAATGCAAGCTACTGTAATACATACATCATCTAATCCTGTGTTGCACCATGATGGGCATAGGAGCCTGGGGCTAGGTAAGTTGCTCCTGACATTTAAGATGAGAGTGACTAGCCTCACTCATCCTTGAGTGGCATTACTCTAGCAATAAACCCCATGCAGCCCTGGGATATAAACCTACACAGGCTCTATCCAGCTGGAGTGCCTTAATTACCCACTGAACCCCCAGGCTCCATGGTTTGGTTATATGATTACCACCCAGCATAGTAAGTGGTTTCTTGGTGTACAGGAAACCATTTGGCTTGTAAGTCAGTGTAATGTCACCCGTAGACAGAAGGAAGAGGAAAGAAAGACAGAAGAGAAAGGAAGAAAGGAAAGGGCAGTCACTGAGAGCAGCACTACATCAAGAGAGTGGATTGTGAGTGCCCCCACCTACTAGCAAGTTATATCATGCAGTGTTAGTACCAAACAGTAGTCTGGCAGTGTCTATTGAGCTTTATCATGAATGTAGCACACTGAAGAGATAGTTGCAGGTAAACGTGATAGATCCCACCTTACTTGCTTTACTTTTGTGTGTGTTTGTATAAACTGTACAAGCCGTACATCAGACAGTAAAAAAAAATGGATTCACATAGTATTAAAATAGAAATACAGTACGGTTGCTTACTATATAAGTACAAACCATTGAAACAAAGTAAATAGGGGTACAGTATGTGGACAGCACCTCATCCGGTCTTACCCACTTATTTCCCCATTACATGTATTACCTACCTGACACACAGAAGTTTAAAGTAACCTAATATATATTTCCTACAGGAAAGAGAAGCATGATAAATAAATAAAACAATTCTTTTAAGGCACTTTCCCGTAATGTGAGAGCACGCTGGGTTTGCTTGGAAGGGGGAAGGCAGGTATCTGAGGCTTGGTTGACTTCTCTGGCCCTATAGGGCCACACGGAGCCACAGAGCCGTTGTCATTTTCACCCTCATTGACATTCTCCCTCTGTTGAACAATCTAAGTTTCAGTAAAAATATCCTTCAAAATCTAGAATGGAGACAACAGACATGGCATCATCTTCATCTTGAGCCTAGGAAGTTGAAGGGATTGGGTCGACTGGGGTAACCTGGGCTCCCATGAACTTCATGATTAAAGCCTGTGTCCTCTTTTTGCCTGATGTGTCATGATATAGAAACATAGATTTTTATCAGTGCATTGGCACATTTCTTCTGTTGTGAAAGGATCAGCTTCATTGTTGTTATTGATTTCCTTCAGTTGGTCCAGACCACTCTGGATGTTTGAGATTCTCCTCATAGTCAGGGCATCCTCCAGGACCTGCGGCTGTGGTTGTGTCTGTCTTCCCTCATCTTTCTGTCTCCCGACAAGTTCGTCTTCCTTGTCCATCCAAACCATGGCAGTCCTGGCACGTTTTTCACGATCATTGTTTATTTCCCGAACCCCTTCTGCCGTCACTCTGTCAAAACCTCCTACTGACTGTGCTGCTGTGAACACTGCCCGGTCTGACTCAGCTTCCTGCAGAACATTGCTACCTAGAGTTTGGAGGTAAGGGTGTGGGACCAGAATATGTCAGGCACGATTGATTGTTGCGTCATTAGCTTCATCCCATGACTTCGCCAGAACTTAAGGGTGTTGTGGATGGTGAATTGATGCCAGAATTGAGTGGACCGTCATTTCTGTTACCAAAACTCCATTGTCAGTCTCAGGGTGGGAATGAGGCAACTCGTCAGGGTAAGTGGGCAGTGGCACGTCAAGGTCACGATCATGAAAGAGGTACCTCGCTTGGCCTTGATCTGTTGAAGCTCCTTGTTGGTCTCTGTCTTGGATTTGAGGTAGCCAAAGAGATGGATAGGATAAAAATTCTTGAGGTTGCTGGTCCTGGTCCAGCTGTTAGACCAAAAAGATGGTGTTGGGGGGAGGAATACCATGTTGGTGTTTGGATGAAAATCGGCTAGGTACTGTGGGTGGCAGGGAGCATTATTCATGACCAGGAGGATGTTGAATGGTATGCCAAGCTGGTGGCATCAAGAATAAAGTGATTGGTCTGCCAGGTCCTCATATTTGTCAGTCATCCATCTGCCATCAGAGTGGTACCAGTAAAAATCGGAAACATCCTCCATGCTGTGG
>JAGKTI010017544.1:0-18423 GCA_018397915.1 Birgus latro
CCTTGCAGTGGTCCATCCCAGACAGACACACATTTGGTCTAGCCAAGCGTGAGAGAGAGATCTGACTCAGCGTTTTTAAGATCTAGCAGTGGGGATATATAGAGCGGGGGTACAATACTACCCCGGGTAACTGAGATGGTGTCTCCTGACACAAGAGAGGAGTTATATGGAGGTTTGTCCATATTACTACGGTAGGTGGGATCTTTGTACAAGGAATAATTATGATATAGGGGTTCAAGGGAGGACATGGCCATGTCTAAGGGAAGTAATCTAGTAACATGTAAGGTAAAAATGGATATACAGTATACAGTATACTGTATACATACATGTCTATATAAGATACACAAATATTATTATGATGAAGGCTATTAGACAGAGAAATGCAGTCTGTCTTTTTGGTGACATTAAGTACGGATGTGTTTCCATTAAGTCTCTTACAAATAATGGTCATTGTTAGGTATACACTTTTAACTCTTTTCTAAATAGTTTTCACAGTTTTCTACTTTTCTTATATTTTTTGTTTTTCAGTTAGTCTTTGTAGTTCACACTGTACTGTATCTGAGTAATGCCTTCATTTGCTGTTGGTACTCTTTCAGTTCACAGTTTGTATCTTAATCAGTTAGCACTGGTAGTCACTAAATGTGAGAGCACTAAGTACGGGTAGCTTCAACATCCTGTGGAGGCCATACTATTCCTGTTGCGATACTGATTTCTTGGAGTCTGCGTTCCATCTTCCTGACACAACAGTGCACTGCACAGACCATGAGTATGAATCCTACCAAAGAGATAGCCGCTGGGGGAAACACAACTGTTGGATGTACCCATGAACAGCTGAAGGCTACAGAAAATTGATCCATAATGAAGTCACTGTCGTTGAGGAATGTTAGCATACGCAAGTAGTAGTAGTGGTTGCTGTTCCCTAGGCAGTCTGGCCAAACAGCCCCAAGTCCCTAAGGAAGGCCATGGCTGAGACCGGGCTTTCCCAAAGAGCTTTCAAGGAGTGTATGTTGTGTTATTGGCGTAGGTGATTGTGAGCAATGCAGTCTTCCAAGATGTGCTTAATAGTATGGGGTGCTGTGTTACATCCTGAACAGGCAGCAGCGATGGAGTCATCCAGCCTCTTCTGGTAACTTAAGACGGCTGGATGATGCCCACATCTCAGACTGGCCAGTTGGACCCTGTCCTCATGAGGGAGATAGCATTCAGAAGGATGGATATCAGGAGGCCGTGCATGCAGCTGTGTGCTGCCTTTAAGTGACTGAATGGATGGCTAGTGATCTGAGTATGAATATGCTTCTGGAAGCTGGTCTGAGGTGGGCAGGGGGGAAGAGATGATAGTATTTGTGTATGATATTGTGTGCTGGGTGTTGTTTTGATGTTCCCTGGTGTGTGTGGATGTGCTGCCATGTAGTGTAGTGGATGTTGTGGGTTTGTGGAGGCAGCAGCGAGTATCTGGGTGCCTCTCGTGTCTAAATGATCCTTGACTTTGAGGACTTTGGTTTCTTGGTGTAGGTGGTCTGCAGGTGTAGTAGCCGTGCAGCCTGCGATTATTTTTAGGACCTTATTCTGTATGGTCTGAAGAGTGTTATAGTGTGTTTTAGTTAGGTTAGGAGCCCAAGCAGGGTTTGCAGAACATATATATTGTTTGTATACTGTGATGGTGGTCTTTGTTGTGTCCAAATGTTGTATGGGCAAGTGACTTCAAGGCATTGAGTCTAGGTGTTAATTTATTTTTGATGTTTCCGATGTGTTGTTTTAATGACACTGATGTATTGTATGTTACACCAAGGATTTTGGGTGTATGTGTGTGTGGTAGGGGAGTGTTGTCTATGGTGAGGTGTTCTGCTGTCCAGTTTGTGAGAAAGGTCACTGTAGATTTGGCTGGGGCTTTGTGGTGAATCATTTGCATAGTGTGTTGAGGTAAGGTTGGAGGATGTGTGTGGCTGTGTTTGCATTTTGGTGTGTCCATGTAAGTGTTATGTCATCTGCATACGAAGCTATGTGTATCTGTGAGGTGTGGGATGTGGGTATGTCTTACATGTATAGGTTAAAGAGTGTAGGGAAGTTGGGGGAGGTGATGGTAATGTTAACATAAGTCATGTCGACTGGTTGGAAGATGTCATAAGAGTGTTTACGGACTGCTTGGTGTTAACGAGTGGCGTAAGTGATGACTGACTCTGATTTGATGGTACAATAGTCTGGTGCTTTGCAGAGACCACTAGCAGGGATGGAACGGACAGAAGAACCAGGACACATGATGGTGACAGAGATGAGGGCAGTAAAGAAGAAGTACTGGATGTGGTTGAGGTGAGCATGGTGGACTGGGAGTTCTGGAGCCAGGACAAAGGAACAGGCTGAGTGTGTGGAATGGTTGCGAACTAAGGCAGATTTACAGGGTGTAGCACTGCTAGGGAAGACAGCCAGAAGATGGGCAGCACAAAGACAAGAGGTAGGGGTAAGGGAGGAACATTTCTAGAGGTCCATGTAAGAGAGGAAGGCAACGGAGAGATGATCATGGGAGAGGAAATATTCTGAAGGAACAGAGACTTGCAATAAGAAGCTGTTGTACCAGAAGGGAAAAGGAATGATGTGGAAAAGTTGAAGGTGATGGCAGAATGTAGAGGAATATGGATGACGACATACTTGGTGAGAAGAGTGGCCTCGAGTACTGGATAGCAGCATTCTAGAGAGGAGTAGGAAAGTACTGGGGACAGACTGAAAGTAGAGTGAGCCCATTCTAGTACAGAATGGAAAGCTGAGGTACTATGTCTGCAGTGACACGTCCATCAATAGCATCGACTAGGATACGAACCAAGGTGGAGACTTGAGAGAGCAGAGAGTCAATGGCAAGTTGGAGATTATCCATGTTTAGTGTGAGGTAGAAGAACTGAGAAATAATGTTGAGATCTGAGAGATATTGTTTTAAGATTTCGGTGAAGTTGTTCAGGGTGTAAGTTACTTCATTTAGGTAGGCTGTAATCTTCTGTAACAAGGTGTGTTGGACCTTGATGACTTGGCGTTGAAAATCTAGGGATGAAGCTAAATGAGCTAGATCAGATTTGATGCCAGAAAGATCACGAGCCATAGCAACGCCAAACAAGCCACTAAGGATTTCACCTCCGAAGTCAGAGAGCCCTCGTTTCACACGAGAATGACCTATGGGTGTCTGAATGGAAAATGTGTCATTGAGTCTAGCGAACTTGTCATTTATGTATTGCAACTGCCAGGAGAGTGGTAGGAAAAGATGGTACACATACTGATTCGGGTTGTGTTTTCTCATGATGGCTGAGAGATGGGTCTTGATTTTGTCTAGCTGGTGCGTGAAGGCAGGTAGGGCGATGGCTACATCAGCCAGGGGCGCAAGATCATAGCGCAGGGAGACTACATCCTCGATCAGCATTACCTCGCCTCCCGAGCCGACCAAGGCCCCGGGACGTACTCCACCACTGTCCTCACCCAACCCAGACCCAAGGAGGGTCAGCACTGCTAGTAGGTAGACCGCTAACATCGTACCTCGAAAATAAGGGTAGAATTAATGGGAGAGGTCCTGGAGATGCTGATGGGCGGAACGCAGCTTGGATCGATACTAATTGGTTGATGGATAAGGAGATGGAGGAGACTGATGGGTAGGTGGAGATGGGGTAGATTGAGGGATTTGTGGAGTAGGAGGGGTAGCGGTAGGTTGTGCAAAGTGACTCATCCAACAATAGGCCTCGTGGTGCATGCTTTAGATCATCTGCATGGACCCATTTGGTATCTTTAGTGGAGAGGTCTTGTATGTGAAATTTGTTACCCTGTTGAGTAAGCACACAGTGGGGACCCGTAAATTTGTCATCCAATTTAGAGGTGCGCTGATGGATTGTTTGGAAGTTTGCCAATTTTACTTTTACATAATCATCCATGTTATAGATGTGGTCTGGCTTTGAGGATAACAGGGAGTATGGTAGGTCTTTATCAAACCCAAAGAGGACAGAGAAGGGAGACTCACCAACTGATGCATTGATGGAACTACTGACTGAGGATGCCACTTGGGGTATCCATTCATCCCAGGACGGACTATGGGAGCCTAGATGTCTGAGGCACTCTAAGATTTTTCTACTGTGGCACTCTACAAGGCCATTGGAAGCCAGATGGTTAGGCATGACACTGCATTTATTAATTTTAAAACGGTGACAGATCTCATCCAGGAGACTACTGTTGAACTCAGTACCGTTGTCAGTAAGGATGGTATGTGGGGTACTGAATGGGCAAATTACGTGATCTACGAAGGCACATGCAACGCTCTTCACGGTCTTATCTGAGAGGGGGACTAGGACACAGTAATGCGAGAAGTGGTCGACTGCTACGAACAAATACTCAGCGCCTGATTCCGTAAGAGGGAGTTTTAAAAAGTCGATGGAGACTGTTTCCCACGGTTGTGACGGGATTGGGTATAGTAAGAGAGGTGCAGGTAACCTGGTTGATCCTTTGTGGCGGTGGCACAAGATAAAAGAGTCACAGTGTGCATTAATATCGTGGTGCATGGTTGGCTAAAGTATCCTAGACATGCTTGGCGCAAGCATCGGTCTTTACCCAGATGGGATGTGTGAGGTGTCTCATGAACTATGTGAAGGACCGCAGATATTAGGTCAGTAGGAACGAGTGGATTTTTTTTTTCCCCCCCCCAAGGAAGAAGGAACCAAAGGCCATGGGCCCACAAACCGTTCCTTCCAAGAATAAACAAAAACAACATAAAAGAGAGCCAAATTCAAGATCCGTTCATTTCGAGATGCCTGGACACACTGCGTTTGAAAGACTGGATATTATATGAAGTAGGAAATACAGACAGAGGAAGACAGTTCCAGAGTTGACCAGTTGAATAAATGAAGGACTGGAAGTAACAGTTAACACTTGCATTAGAGAGCTGGACAGAAAAGGGATGAGAGGTTGTTGCTAGACGGGTACTATGTGCCCGTCGTAGAGGTGGAGGGATGCAAGCAGACAGTTCAGAGGAACAGTGGCCATTGAATTAGCGATAGAAAAGAGATAAACATGCAACAGTGCGGAAAAGAGACAGAGGTTGAAGGGAGCTGGTAAGAGGAGGAGAGTTAATGAGATGAAAAGCCTCTGACTCTACCCTATTGAGAAGGGCTGTATGTGGGTATCCTCCCCACACATGAGAGTTGTCTCCAAACGGGCGAATAAAACCCATGTATAAAGTCAACATCTGTGTAGGGATAAAGAAGGTTTGGAGTCGGCTTAGCACACCTAATCTCTTGGAAGCAGATTTCACAAGAGATGTAATATGTTCTTTCCAAGATAAATCCCGAGTAAATGAAACCCCAAGCATGTTCAAGGATGATGTAGGAACGAGCTGGACATTATTAAACATCAGCGGGTACTCCTGTGGAAGGTTTTGTCTGGCTGATAGGTGCAAGAACTGAGTCTTTGATGCATTAAAAACAACAAGATTATTTTTACCCCAGTCAGAGATACGAGACAAGTCAGACATTAGGTGTGCCATAGCCTCATCCCTTGTTTGTTGAGGTAACTGCTGAGATGGGCATTGCGGGAACTGAATGGAAAGGTGAAGGGTGGAATCATCAGCGTATGAGTGGATAGGGTTAGATGTAAAGCTTAGAAGGTTATTGATGAATAAAAGGAAGAGAGTTGGTGATAGGACAGAGCCATGAGGAACACCACTGTTGATAGATCTAGGAGAAGAACGGTGGCTGTCTACAACAGCGGCTACAGAACGATCAGAAAGGAGGCTAGAGATGGAGGCACAGATAGAAGGATAGAAACCATTGGAGGGCAGTTTGGAAATTAAAGATTTATGCCAGACTCGACTGAAAGCCTTTGAGATGTCAAGTGCAATGGCAAAACTTTCGCCAAAGTCCCGAAAGGAGGATGACCAGGAGTCTGAAGGGTAGGTGAGAAGATCGCCAGTGGAGCATCCCTGACGGAACCCATACTGATGATCAGAAAGAAGGTTGTGATAGGAAAGATGCTTTAAAATTTTTCTTTTGAAAATAGACTCAAACACTTTCGAGACATAGGATGTTAAAGCAATTGGACGATAGTTAGAGGGTTGGGAATGGTCACCCTTCTTTGGGACTGGCTGAATGAGAGCAAACTTCCAGCAAGAGAGAAAGGTACAAGCTGACAAAGGCGAAAGAGT
This sequence comes from Birgus latro, assembly GCA_018397915.1. Taxonomy (NCBI): domain Eukaryota; kingdom Metazoa; phylum Arthropoda; class Malacostraca; order Decapoda; family Coenobitidae; genus Birgus; species Birgus latro. Next base: position 6,161 of record JAGKTI010017544.1, read on the forward strand.
TTACCTAGGCAGGGTGTAAGCACAGAAGCACAGGTCTTGAGGACAACAGGAGGGACTCCATCAGGACCATATGCCTTGTTAGTATTGAGGCCAGTGATGGCAGAAAATACATCAGCTGAAGAAATTTTAATGTCAGCCATGAGGAAGTCAGAGGGGGGAAGTGATGGAGGAACAGCACCGGAATCATCTAAGGTGGAACTGGAGGAGAAAGTTTGAGCAAAGAGATCGGCTTTATCAGTAAAAGAAATAGCTACAGAGCCATCAGAGTAGAAGGAAGGATGATGAGGTAAGGTTGTTTGAAAGGTTTTTGGCAAGGTGCCAAAAGAAGCGTGAAGAATTTGAGTTGGAGAGTTGGGAACATTTAGTGAGGATGATATTATTTTTAGCAGAACGAAGAACAGACTTAGCATGATTCCGGGCAGAAACATAAGAAAGATGTGATTCAGGGGTGGGTTGGCTCCGGTACCTTTTGTAGGCCCTTTCCTTGTTGCGGACAGCATTAGAACAACTATGATTAAACCAAGGCTTTTTTGCATTAGACAAAGGATATGAGAAAGGAATGTATGCTTCCATGCCTGAGAGAATAACCTCTGTAATGCATAAGGCATACACAGATGGCTCCCGGCCATGGATGCAATAGTCATTCCAGGAAAGTCAAAGAAGTACTGCCTGAGGGCCTCCCAATCCACAGCTCCAAAGTGCCACAGACAACGTTTCTTTGGAGGATCCCCAGGCTGCACCGGAGCAACAGGACAGGTTAAGATAATAAGGTTATGATTGGAGGAGCCCGACGGAGAGAAAAGATTAACAGTGTAAGCAGAAGGATTAGTTGTAAGGAAAAGGTCAAGTACGTTGGGGCACTCTCCGAGGTGATCAGGGATACGGGTAGGGTGCTGTACAAGCTGCTCTAGATTAAGGATAGAAAAGGTATAGGCTTGTTCACCAAGTGGATCAGTGAAAGGAGAGGAGAGCCAAAGGTGGTGGTGAACATTGAAATCTCCAAGAATGGAGATTTCAGAGAAAGGAGAAATGGATAGAATGTGTTCCATCGTAGAAGTAAGATAGTCAAAGAATTTTTGATAGTCAGTAGAATTAGGAGATACGTAAACAGCACAGATATATTTAGTCAGAGAATGACAGGAGAGTTGAAGCTAGAGAGCAGAGAATTCAGAAGAATCAAGTTCAGGAACACGAGAGCAAGATAGGCTGTTGCGTACATATACACAACAGCCACCTTTGGCTTTGAAATGAGTATAGAGAAAGTAGGAGGATACAGAAAAGGGTTTGCTGTCAGTTGCCTCTGGCAGTTGGGTCTCCATTAAGAAGAGAAGGTGAGGTTTGGAGGAGGAGAGGTGGTGTTCCACGGAAAGAAAATTTGAGGAAAGGCCTGTAAGTAATGTTTTTCTGTATAAGAGATCATCTTCTACTAGGTGAGTTCCTCTACTGGTACTGGTAGAGTAGGTACGGTCGGGGAATCTCCCAATTCCAGGAAATAAACTACTTTGGACCATACGGGGTCCTTGCGCTGCGAGTTCTGAACAACCTCTGATGTTAGTGTGGTGTTCTCAGTTTCGTTTGGCTACAGTGATGTGACAGCTGTTGCTACATGGCATAAGAGTGCATCTGCGACTACATTCGATTTTCCTGGGACACACCGAAAAGTGGGAATGAAGTCCTGGATGGTGACCGATCATCTTGCTAGCCTACCTGTGAGGTTGTGTCCCTTAAACAAATCACATAAAGGGAGGTGGTCTGTTGGATATGCACTGGATAACCATATATAATATCTCTGAAATGTTTCAAGGACCAGACCACCACTAAAGCTTCTAGATCTGTGACACTGTAATTATGTTCAGGGGTTCGTTAGGGCGCGACTAGCATACGCTGTTCGAGTTGCATCAAAACTGCACCAAGTCCTGCGCCTGAGGCATCTGTACGATCTGCCAGAGAAGTGATGACCTAGTTCCCAGTACCTCTCGCTCAGAAAGTGGTATCTGGCAACTGTCACGGCCAAGTTATATTTTCTATATTGCACACTGGAAAGAGAGTTATTTGGGTAAACAACACCAAAAATTAATATATTAATGTTTTTACCGCGTATATCTGGCATTACGGAAAAGGAAACCACAATACACTAAGTTGAAGCTTAGCAGTACGAAAGAATGTGAAATGCACAGTCTATCGCTCAACGGTTTCAGGGTTAAAATGCAGAGAAACTCTCGTAATACTTATTTTCCACTCAAAATCAACTATAGTGAAGGAAATATGTCCCATAAAATAAAACTCGCAGATAATGGTAATGTCGCAATCACTAGTGCCATCAAATCAGAAAAATAAACATCTAAAGATATATTATCATCCACATTTAATTCTCTATGCGGGATGATATTTATGCGGGTAAACCCGTAAGTGCTGTAAGCAAGATGGATCGTCAAGAAGAAACTACAGCCTATCGGTGCAAGCAGATTATTGCTCTTTAGCATATTCCAGTAAGGCAGATATACTGGCAGCTTAACATCAAAACAGATAGATAAGCGATACAGAGAGGTAGAACATAGGAAATTTGCTACTGAAGCCCATCGTAGCACAAGACCAAGACAGAGGGATTAATACATGTGCCCAAGAACAACCACTTAACCACTTGTGTTGCTATCAAAGAAACAAATTAATCTGCCAGCATTCAGTGACGTTAGTGAAACCAGTGCAATTATAAGTGGTAAATTGGTCATTTTTATTCACACGATGAAATTCCAACGTTATAAAACATGCAGGGCAGTTGCATAAAAGAACTAAAAAGGGAGAGGTTGATAGTCAAAAGCATGAGTGTGACAATGAAAAGAATTAAAACCAAAATGGATTATATTAAAAATAATGGGGGGGGGGAGGAACCGCGACAAAGGTCGAGACACTCTCTCCCACTCCTGGCATGGTAATGACTAACGGAAGGCCTGCCATGTACTGTTGCCAAAGGAAAAATTATTGAAATCTGCTAAATTAGTCTCAGATGAGGTAAAAATCCGCCAGACTGAGGGAAATTACCAAAAAAAAAAAAAAAATGGGGGAAAAATAAAAAAAAAAAAAAAGCCAAAGAAATGTAATAATTTTATACCAACAAGACAGCTTTTGAAATCTCTAAATTTAGCAGGAAAATCACTTCATTGGTAATTGTTGGTATGAGTCGTGAAACCATGCCAGATGTCACTTTATTTTTTTTTTATTAAAAAAAAAGCTAAACTTTAACTAATATTTTTGCAAGATAAGATTTTTTACACCATAAATAATGTTTGCAGGGCAGGCAAAGACTGTTCCGTCTCCTAAATGAACGTTGCCAGACCCAGGGAGTGCTGTCTGAAACTTAACGAAAGCAAGTCATCACTTCTTTGGGTGATCGTACATAGAAGGGGTTTTGTATAATCTGGGAATGCTAAAATTGGGGCATTTACAAGACCTGTCTTTAGTGCTTGGAAGGCCTGTGACTGATCTTTAGTCCAAACGAAAAGTACATTTTACTTGAGTAAGTGACTCAGAGGAGTGGCGATCTTTGCATAGTCCTTAATGAATCTACGACAGTAACCACTCAGGCCCAGAAAACTCTTTACAGCATCTGCAGTGGTAGGTTCTGGGAAACTGATGATCGCCTTAGTTTTGTCTTCATTAGTATGAATGCCCTGTGCATCCACTATATGTCCTAGGAAGTTGATTTTCTTTCTTAGAAAGTCACATTTACTGAGGTTAATTTTCAGGCTTGCTAGCTGTAGGCGTTCAAATACCTGTTGCAGTTTGACAAAATGTTCAGAGATTGATTTATTCACAACAATTATGTCATCTAGATAAGCAAAAAGAGAGTGTCCCATCATGCCACTGAAGACCGAATGGATAAGTCGCATGAACACGGAGGGCGCATTCCTCAAACCAAAACGAAGTCTCTTAAACTGAAAATGTCCGGAAGGGGTGCTGAAGGCTGCAACTGGGCAAGATGATTCTTCCATTTCGACCTGCCAGTACCCACTGAGGAGGTCTTGGGATGAAAAGACTACGTTGTTTTCACCTAGTGACTAGCAAATCTGTGAGGACGGGTAATGGGAAACAGTCTGGAACAGTTACAGAATTTACCTTACAGTAGTCCGCTACTGGTCTAAAGTTGCCGTCCTTCTTTGGGACTAAAAAAAGTGGGCTATTCCATGGACTGACGGAGGGTTCTATAATGTCCTGAGCTAACATTTTCTGTACCATCTGATTCATTTGTTTTCTCAAGCTGTGAGGTAACCGATATGCTGGTATGCAGATCGACTGAGTACCTGGTACTAGTTCTATGTGATGTTTAACGAAGTCTGTCCTCCCCATCGGTTCTCCGGGTAAGGCTACCACATTTCGGTAAGACTGTAAGAGGCTGGGTAGTTGGTCTTTATGTTGTGGGAAATCCTTACAAGTTGGACTTGAGAGCAGGTCAGGTGAATGAGTCAGAGCAGATCCTGTAGCGTTGATGGCACAGATACCTGATGGGTCATTATCATCATGGATAGAAGGTATAGAGGAATCCTGGCACACCTTTATGGCCGCTGGGTACACCAGGAAGTCTCCAATCATTACACCACTTTTAAGCTTCAGTGGAGCATTAGTGACATTTAGCAAGTACAGGTAGCATAAGCTGTCCTCTAAAACAATACACCATGCTGACTCATAAGTTAAGCCATTCACACAACACGTCTCAGGTAGTGTTAATACATCCACTCCTCCTTTCGCTCCTACAACACAAACAGAGACTTTGGTGAACTCATGCGGTAACAAAATTGTGCATGAATTCATTACTGCACGCCTCGTCTCTGCATGCTGGAGGATGTCAGTCAAACTTTGTGAGGTAGTTAACTGAGATATGTCTGAGTCGGCTGTAGTGCTGTCGTTAGAGGAGTTTGGAAGAGCCATTTTTGAATGCTGAGAGGATGTATCATCAGGTGCTGAGGAATTTACTTCCTTGCTCTCAGATGATGATGATGATGATGGCGAGTCTTGCTCTGTACTTGCTCTCCGATGATAATAATGATGGTGAGTCTTGCTCTGTACTCTCAGGTAGTGTTGGATTCAGGGAGGACTGAATGACTGAGTTTATTGTAAGTACAGGATGGAGACATTCCACGCTGTATACTGGGAACCCAGAAATGTCTATACTACCACAGGCAGGTAATAATGCAATGGAGTATTGTGCCATGGTGGGTAAGTCAACATGGGCATCTGCTGGATATATCAAGTCATTAGTAACATGAAATTCTATTGGAAAAGGGATCAAGGCTCTGTCTAGTTGTACCTCCAAAGTGACTCTTCTCTTGACATTAAACTCTAAGCCTTCTACACCACATAGGCGAATGTCAGGTGGCTCAAGGAAACTGACCTTTTTGTTTTTTCCTCTAATGATGTTTAAAGAGGTATCAGAGATCATGTTTACTATAGATCCTGTGTCCATGAAAAATGATGTTTGTATGTCATTACTCCATCCTAGAATGACTAAGCATGAGGAAGTTATGGGCCCCTACAAGGCGAATGGGGAGTTGATGTTCTGTTGCTACGTTATATTGGTCCGATACGGGCGCGTCGCTTCCCCCGACTGGTAGTGGTTTAGGTAATGACATTCCTCAGTAGTGTGAGTCATACTGGTCTTATGATACTTGCACGTAGGACAACGCGAGCAGGAAGGCGTACGGTGTCTACCTTGGGAGTGATGTCCTCTGTGTTTAAGGTCGCAACTGGATTCTCGATGTCCAGGGTTACCACAGTGCCAGCAAAGAACCGAGGATTGTCTGTTCCATCGGACACTAGACTGATCACGACCAGTGGTTGGTGAATGATGCCAGGCAGGAGAACAGTGCGTGTTAGGATTTCCTCGTGTAGTGGGACGCGAGCGCGAGTAGTCTGATGGAGTGGAGGTGTAAAACTTGGGAGACCAAGGGGCGGTTTGTGGATTGACGCGTGTGGTTAGAGCCTGTTCTTTCTTGGATGGTTTTGGTGACCTGGACAATTTTATCTCCTGGACTGAAACCTATCTCCAGAGCTATCTCTCTTTGTCTAGGATCAAGCCAATTCAAGAATCTCAAGTAACCTAGTAAATCTGCAAAGTTTTTGAGTGAAAGCATAAGAACTCCATTTACTTCTATTAATTTCGTGCCTACTAATTGGCGCAGCTCACTACTGGTGGCCTTCATGGTAGCCGCTGCTTTGCATGATTTGGAATTTTGCATTGGGACTGTCATGTCCTCCTCCATCTGGGTGAGGAGATTAGTTAATCCAATGAGAGATGCGGCATTGGAATGCTGGCAACATAGCTTTATGAGTTCCTTGCAGAAATCATCAAAGGTTTTAATGTCATCGAAATGACCTGTATGGATCGCAGCTCCTATGTCCGATTTGCCTTGGTGTAATCGACCCAGTAAGAGACTTTGAGGGGTTCATCTGTGATTCGCCGATTGTGGATGCCTGGTTTTACCTCCCTGAGGAAATCGTAAAGTGACCAAGTTGAGTCCTCGCCGGTAAATTTGGGACAGTTGGCATCATCTAAATAAATGGACTGTGGGGGAGGGGGTGTTTGAGCCATGGTTGGAAGAGTGCGAGTTTGCGTAAGTGTGGAAATTACTGAAGTAGATGACTGAGAGAGAGAGGAAATAGTGGTAGTTAAATGTAGTGGAGACGGGAGATGAAGTGGGGCAGGAGAGTTAACGATAGTTGAAGGAGCAGGGATAGAAGAAAGCTGTGTAGAATCAAGGGTAGAGCATGAGGTATCTGGATTTATAGTATCTGGATTTAAGGAATGTGGGTTGGGGGGATATGATGTCTGAGTTGCTAAAGTGTGTCTTAGATATGAGCGGCCGCTGCGAAGATGAGTCACTGACTCCTCATAAGTGGGAGGTTTTTGTTCATTTGCATCACTGACTCCTCATCAGTGGGAGGTTTTTGTTCATTTGCAGTCTGCTGGCTGTGATCGGTGGGAGTAAGTTCCGTATCTTCAAAATATGACACGTAGTGTGGTGATAAAATGTAGGATGAAGGATGAGAAGGAAAATGTGTATATTTACCATGTGAAGATGAGAGAATGTACAATAAGAATGGAAGTGAAAATGAATGAAGATGAATGGGCGCGGGTGTTAATAAATAAAGGGTGAAGTGTGAGATGAGTTATAAATGTAGTTAGTTGGCGAAGATGATAATGAAGTAAGGGTAGTGAGGTGAATATTTACAGAATATGCAATCTGTAGAGAAAATCTGGAGAATAATCTCTATAGAAAGTCAAGTAATGGGTGGACGAGAATAAACTATAACATAGTTACACAGATCGGGTTGTGAATGAAGTGAAGTAGGTCCATTGGCGCGAAGTTAAAACAGTGCTTAAGAGTGGTGGGCTGGCTCGCTGGAGATGAGACTGGTTGTGAATATGGAGGTGGAGTTGGTCAGCGCACGAAGTTAAGTTTGTGCTCAAGGGTGGTGGCGTGGCTCGCAGTAGATGATACTGGTTGTGAATATGGAGTTGAAGTCTGTCTGGCAGGTATGTATGATGAGTCTCGGAGGAAGCGGATTGGCTCGCTGGTCATGAGCTGATACGTGAATAAGGAGGGTTGGTCGCCTGGAAGTTAAAACGATGCTCAGTGGCAGCATTCTGGCTCAGTGGGTGGGACACGGTACGTGAATGCGGCGTGTTGCAGGCACTTAGTCAGCACAATAGCACATGTGGGAAAGCGAAGAGGCACCTGATGGGTGAGTAGGGTGTGAGGAGTGTGGTTACGGCCACAGAATAGGTCCTCAAAGGGTAAGTGCAGAGTTCGTGGGGAGTAGGTGCATTGGGCAGTGTTGGGGTGAACGGCAGACGGTGGTTAGGTGACACCAAGAGAGGAGGGGACACTATATGGTAGAGCACTGAATAGGTGCTGAGAATAGGTGCACAGTTGGTAAGATAGGTGCGTAGGTTGGCAGTGGTGACACAATACGGCAGATGAACAGCAAGGTGTGTGGGTGGGATGAATTAGAGAACACAGCACTGGTGAGTTTGTTGGTGTCACTAAAGCACTGTAGGGAGGTGATAAGGAATGATGGTTCGACTCACCACTGTCACAAAATGTAAACCACTGTCACTTTGGTGATTAAATCAAAGTCCTGGAGTAGCTATTTAAGGATTACACAACTAGTGTTCCCCTCGCTGTGGTCCGTCCCAGACTGACACACATCTGGTCCAGCCGAGCGTAAGAGAGAGATTTGACTCGGCGTTTTTTAAGATCTAGCAGCGAGGATATACAGTGGGGGGGGGGGGGGTATTACGGTGGGGGGCATGGATATACAGTGGGGGTACACTAGGTGATGGTGTGGGGTGATAAGCATGGGTGATGGTGTGAGGTGATAAGCATGGGTGATGGTGTGGGGTGATGGACTGGGGGATGGTGTGGGGTGGCAGGGGGCAATGGTGAGGGGTGACAGAGTGGGTGATGGTGTGGGGTGACCAAGTGGGTGATGGTGTGGGGTGACAGAGTGGGTGATGGTGTGGGGTGACAGAGTGGGTGATGGTGTGATGTGATGGTGTGGGTGATGGTGTGGGATGATGGCAAAGTATGGGTGATGATGTGGTTTGGAACATGGTTTGGGATGGCAACAAGAGTTGGTGATGGTGTGGGATGATCGTGTATGGTGTGGGTGATACTGTAGGATGGTGATGTAAAGGGATGATGTGGGTGACAGTGTGGGTGATGGTGTGGATAATGGTGTGGTGTGATGGTGTGGGTGATGGTATGGAGTGATGGAGTGGGTGATGATGTGGGTGAGTGTGAGGTGACAGTGGGGTGATTGGTGGTTGTCTGGGTGACGGTGTGGGCTGATGGTGTAGGGTCACAGAGTGACCACATGAGAGGCTGATTTGGAAATTAAAAAATAATGATGGCATAGATGGTGATTTATTGAAATGGAGGCGGAGTTACCTCACCAGCAGACTGATGAGGGCTATGATTAGAGACAGTTTCCAACATAGAAGGAAGTGATAAGTGCAGTGCTTCAAGGAGCAGTTTTACCCAACACTATATTCCAGGCATATGTAAATGATATGCCCAATGAAGCTCAATCATATACAAATATGTCTGCTAATGATGCAAAAGTAATGAAGACAAATGTACATGAAAATAGCTGTAAACAGTTGCAAGAAGATTCAGATCAACTACAAAAACAGAATCAGACTGGTACTCCTGAGGGAAATGGGAATGTTGGCGATAGGGAGAGCTGGAGCTCCTGGTACGTATATAAATCCACATAGTGATCACTTACCAGTACATGCTGCCAGTAAAGTAGGTCCGCAGTATCTCACTCTCAACTCACTGCTTTTGCCCTTGAGTTTCTCTCTCTCTCTCCCTCTCACTTCTTTTCCTTTCCCACTCATCCACTTATTATTCTGAACTCATAACAGTTTTCAGTACGACTGTTCTTCATTAGGCTGCAAAATGTCAAGGTAACAACACTCACACAGAATCAGGCTAAACAATAAACAAAACCTTGAATTAATGGCAGAGTAATGTTTCGTCTTTTCATGTCTGATGTGCCAATATCGTTTCGTTTCGGAAGGCTCCAACATGCTTGCATGTGCCGGCCTTGGTCTCCTAATGGTGGCTCTCCACGCTGCTCGATCCCTGGCAGCCTCCCTGTTCAGTCCCTTAACCCTTAAGTCACACTTAATGACCTCGTCCCATGTCTTTCTCGGTCTACCCCTCCCAACCCCTCCCCCAGTATTAACACTTCTCACCCCCTGTATCCAATTATCATCCCCCATCCTCTCCACATGTCCAAACCACCTCAGCCTACCTCTCCTCATCACAACACCAATACACTCCAGTCCCATCCTACCCCTCAACTCTTCCATCGTAAACTCAGCCCCCCCAGGTTTTGCACGTAGGGACGCACTGCACATCCACCTAATCATTGTCATTTCTGCACGTTTAAACCTGCGTATATCCTCCTCCTTTACTGCCCAGGTCTCACTACCATACAGCATCACACTCCTAACACATGCTGCATACAAAGACCCCTTAGCACGTAAGGAGAGTCCTCTCAATGTCAGGAGAGGCAATAGCTCCCTAAACTTCTTCCAACCACTTCTCACTCTAGCAACCGAGCTAACTCCAACCCCACCTCTGGCACATAACATGTCTCCCAAATAACAAAACTCCTCCACACACTCAAGAGACTCATCTGCAAGTTCAACCCTCTCACGCCTAACAATCTCCACCTGCTCTCCCCGACACGCCGCACACATGAAATCAGCATCATCTCGCAGTCTACCTCTAATACCACTACATCTCTTGTGCACCCATTTATCACAAACACTACACAAGATGGAATTACTTCCCACACCCATGTGGCAAACTGCACATGGCCACTCTCCCTCTCCTCTGATTGTACTGCCACCAACCCCAGATATCATCACTTTTGTTTTATCTGCATTTACCCTTAAACCCTTGTACCCCATACCATCTCTCCACTTCTTAAATCTTTTCTCAGCCTCCCCTTCATTCTCTGCAATCAACACCAAATCATCAGCATACAACATCTCCCAGGGGAGTCCATCTCTGAAGTCACGTGAGAGGGCTTCAAGCACCATGATAAACAACAGGGAACTCAAAACTGACCCCTGATGCACACCAACATTCATGGGAAACTCATCACTCAAAACTCCATTCACTCTTACCTGGGTGCGAGCACCCACGAACATGGCCATAACCACCCTAACCAGCCACTCTTCCAACCCCAGCATTCTCATTGCCCACTTCACCACCTCTCTAGGGACTCTGTCAAAGGCCTTTTCCAGATCAACAAAAACAAAATACAATTCCCTTTTCTTACCAATATATTTTTCCTGAAGCTGTTGAACAATGAATATGGCATCAGTGGTCCCCCTGCCTGGCATAAACCCAAACTGCATCTCATCGATATTCACTCTTTCTCTAATCATACCTTCTAGAACTCTCTCCATTACCTTCATTATCTGATCTAAGAGCTTTATACCTCTGTAATTTCCCCTTTCCAGGGCATCACCCTTCCCTTTGTACACATTTACAATTACACTCTTCAGCCAATCATCTGGGACCACACACTCATATATAATCATATTTATCAGGTCAGTGACTAACCTCACCCCAGTATCTCCTGATGCCTTCAACATTTCGGCAGTCAACCCAGACACACCTGCCGCCTTCCCCACCCGCATCCTGCCTATTGCCTCACTCACAGTAGCAGCGTCAATCAAAGGCCAAGGCCCAAACACTGGATCAGCTGGCTCCAAACCTTCCCTATCCTAATCAAACTCCTCATTCAACAACCGGCTATAATGCTCTCTCCATGCATCTTTAATATCCTCACTGTTCACCACTACCCTTCCATCATCATTCTTCACACACTGCTCGCCTACAATGTCCCGATTATCCCTCTTCACCTGATTTGCCACCCTAAAAACCATATTTTTCCTTCCTCCATGATATCAAGTAAAAGTCTCTGTGACTCAGACTTTGCCCTGTATACCTCTCTTTTAGACCTGCGCTTGGCAGCCAAGTACTCCTCCCTGTTACCACCCTTCTTCCATTCCCGGAAAAGCCTTCTTTTCTCCTTAACTGCGGCTTCTACACCCTCATCCCACCACCAAGTTACTTTATGTCTTGGTGGGCCTCTTGTCCAACCGCATATTGCATCGGTAACTCTCAAGAGGTTGTTCTTAAGGGCTCTATATCAGCACGAAAATATGGTATCAGTTCAGTGTAGAGAAAACAGCAAAAATCAGCAATATACTGGTTTGTCAAAATCATACTGGTTACAGTACAGTCACAACTTGCTATGGGATGGGGTTACATCAAATGAAAACCCATCGCATAATGAATTATCGTATGAGATTGACATAACGTGGGTTCGATGGAGACAGGGAAGGGGGCTCTTGATCACAAAACCAAAAATCTTAAAGAACCTTACCCATTTAGGCTGCATTTCACACAAAGACATTTATCACTTCATTTAAAATTGCACACTGCACGATTTGTTAAGCACTTGCACTGTTATTTCAAAATAGCAATGGTGTTTCAGTGGTCTTTCATGCATAAAATGGAACAAATGCCAGATGATCAGAGAAAATATAAAAATTGGGCCCAATCATCTGACTCGGAGACATAGTTCTAGTGAATCCGCAATCGTTTTGCCATCGTTATTCCAAGAATCTGTGATTGTTTTGCCATCGTTATTCCAAAAATGCATCTAACTTTTTGTTC
>JAGKTI010017545.1:0-18422 GCA_018397915.1 Birgus latro
ACACACACACACACACACACACACACACACACACACACTGATAGCAATGAAGGACAATATAAATGTAGAAAGAGTGGAAATGGCAGAGGGCAGGGCCGAAGTGATAAATATGAAATTAGAAACTTGGGAGAATGATAAGAGAGATATGGCAGTGGTATATGTTCCCCCTAAGACGAGAGGATGGAATGACGATGAATACAAGGAGATGTTGTCAGACATGGTTAGTTATCTACAGAAAGTGATTGAGAAAAGCAACAATATAATCCTAATGGGTGACTTTAATTGTAAAGAGGTGAACTGGGAGGAATGGGACTCGGGAGGCAGCGAAGATTCGTGGGGTACTAAATTGTTAAATATAGCAATGAATAATGTAATGACACAGTGGGTCAAAGAAGAGACACGATTCCAAGGTGATGACACACCAGCAAGATTAGATTTGCTACTATCCAAAGAAGCTGATGTAAATCTTCGAAATATCTGTGTCCTATAGGAAAAAGTGATCATGTGGTCATTGAGTTCCAGATGATAATAGGGAATGTGGTGCCAAGAGATGAGCTTTATAGGCAAGGAAGAAACAACTTTGGGAAGGCAAACTTTGCGGAATTGGGAAAATTCTTCGAAAATGCGGATTAGAGAAAATTCAGAGAGACAAAAGAGATACAGAGGAATTGGGATATCTTTTTAGACCTCTATAATTTGGGAGTGGAGAAATATGTGCCAAGAGTAAGGGGCAAAGAAAACAGGAAAAAGGAGTGGTTTAATAGAAGGTGTATGACAGCAATAAAAGAGAGGGACATTGCATGGAACAAATGGAGAAAGAGAGGTAATAACAGAACAAAGGAAGAATATAAAAGAACTAGAAATGAATATACAAGAATACATAGAGAGGAAGAAAGGAACTTTGAAAAAGGTATAGACACATGTAAGGATAAACCCAAATTGTTTTATAGATTTGTTAATGGCAAATTGAAGCAAAAGGAAGGAATCACCAAACTGAAAGTAGAAGGAGAGGTCTACAAAGATGCAGTTATGCAAGCTGACATAATGAACAAATGTTTCCAATCAGTTTTCACTAAGGAAAGAGATTTTGAGGAGGGGGAGGGAGTGGCTAGAAATGCAGTGATAAAAGATATAAAAGTGGAAGTGCGGGAAGTGTACAAATTGCTGGAAACTCAAGATGTGAGGAAAGCCCCAGGACCGGATGGAATCTCTAATTGGGTACTGAAGGAATGCAGAGAACAACTGGCAGATAAGATTCACAGTTTAATTGAGAGTTCCCTGGAAGAGGGGAAAGTGCCTCGGGAATGGAAGAGGGCAAATGTGGTACCAATCTATAAGGGAGGAAACAAGGAATAACCCCTGAATTATAGACCAGTGTCTCTAATCAGCATGGTCGTGAAATTGTGTGAGAGAATCCTGAAAGGTAGATGGATAAAATATCTGGAGGGGATGAATATTCTGACTGAAAGTCAGTTTGGATTCAGAAGTGGGAGGTCATGTGTTTCCAACTTATTGAGCTTTTACTCCAGGGCAGTTGACGTGCTACAGGAGAGAGACAGTTGGGTGGATTGTGTGTAATTAGGTCTGGAGAAGGCCTTCGACAAGGTACCCCACAAGAGACTAATATGGAAATTAGAGCATATCGGAGGACTGAAGGGAAGCCTCCTGGAATGGATGAGAGACTTTTTGAGTGACAGACAAATGAGGACAATAATAAAGGACAGGACATCTGGATGGAGGGAAGTAACGAGTGGTGTCCCACAGGGCTCGGTGTTGGCACCAGTAATGTTCCTGATTTACGTAAATGATATGGTAGGTGGAGTGGACAGTTACACAAGTCTGTTTGCTGATGATGCAAAGATCTTGAGAAAAGTAGAGGTTGAAGAGGACTGTACAATGCTACAGGAGGATCTGGATAGGATACATGATTGGAGCCGGATGTGGGAATATGAAATTCAATGCAAAAAAATGTAAAATATTGGAAATGGGTAAAAGTACCAAGAGGCCATCATTGAATTATTTGATGGGTAGTGAACCAGTTAGAAAAGTGAGAGAAGAGAAAGATTTGGGAGTGCTGGTCCAGGATAGTTTGTCACCTGAAAAGCACATAAATAAGGTAGTTAGAGAGACATATAAACTCTTGACCAATATAAGGGTGGTATTTCATTACATGGATGAGGAGATGATGAAAAAATTGATATTGGCCATGATCCGCCCCAGGTTAGAATATGCAGCAGTAGTGGTCCCCACACAAAAAGAAAGATATAACCAAGATTGAGAGAATACAAAGAACAGCAACCAAGATGGTCCCCAGTCTGGCAGATTTGTCATACAGAGTGAGGCTAGAAAGGCTGGATTTGCTTTCCTTAGAGGAAAGGAGAGAGAGGGGCGACATGATTGCAGTGTTCAGGACGATGATAGGAGTAGATAAAATTGACAGAGGAAATCTGTTTGTGTGGGATGAGAGGGTAACAAGGGGATACGGAATGAAATTAAAGAAGCCAAGCTGCTTGAAGGACATCAAGAAATATAGTTTTCCTTATAGATCCATAGACCTGTGGAATAGCCTGGACAAAGAGATCATCCAGTCTAAAAACTTAAATGAGTTTAAAGCAAAATTTGACTTATTGAGAAACAGAGACGGGACCCCAAGAGTGTAGCTCATTTCCTGTATATCACAATTAGGTAAATACAGTTAGGTAAATACACACTCACACACACACACACACACAGTCCTGGTTTGGGACAGGCCTACAGGTTGAGGTGGCTGGCATGAAGGCCACCAACAGTCAGAAGCAAATCACTCAATGGCCTTAATAGTTATTAATAACAAATTCAATAATGCAGACATAGATGGGCATGTAGGCTATTATCATAAATACACAGTAAGGTAAGCATTCTGTAGGTCTAAGCACACACATGATGGATCAAGGTACTGCACCATGCCAGGCCCAGTGATAATTCTAAAACAAAAAAACATCTGATTCCGTTGAATGTACATCAGTGGTGAAAGACTTGTAGTTCTCGTATTTCCACATTAAATAGATAATTTAGTGCCAAATTATTATCCTAACTTAATTTATGATATTACAGTGTGTTTGGATAAGTTACCATATGTTAGTTTAGGTTAGATTAAGCTAGGTTATGGTTAAATAAAGTTAGTTTAGACTGTGTTAGATTAGGTTAGGGTTGGCTGGGTTAAGTTGGGTTAGGTTAGTTTTGGTTGGGTTCAGTTATATTGTTAGGTTAGACAGTATAAGCTAGGTAATGAAGAGGTTGAAGAGAGCAGTGGAGGAAAGGAGGGAGAAGTGGCTAGCATGGTTACAGGACAGGGGTTCAATTGAAATAAGAACTGAGTATATTGAGAGCAAGAAGCACGTAAAGAGACTAGTAAAGAGGAAAAAGAAGGAGGTAAATGATGATCTAGGAAGAAAAATGAATGCAAACTACTCTGAAAATAGGAAATTATTCTGAAAAGAGGTGCAGAAATATAAAAGTGAAAGTGGAAAGAAGTGTTTTGTTTTGTTTTGTTTTTTTAAAGGCAAGGAAGAAGGAACCAAAGGCCATGGGCCCACATACTGTTCCTTCCAAGAAAAGCAAAAACAATACAAAAGAGAGCCAAATTCAAGATCCGTTCATTTCGAGATGCCTGGACACACTGCGTTTGAAAGACTGGAGATCATAGGAAGTAGGAAATACAGACAGAGGAAGACAGTTCCAGAGTTGACCAGTTGCATAAATGAAGGACTGGGAGTAACAGTTAACTCTTGCATTAGAGAGTTGGACAGAAAAGGGATGAGAGTTTGTTGCTAGATGGGCACTATGTGCCCGTCATAGAGGTGGAGGGATGCAAGCAGACAGTTCAGAGGAACAGTGACCATTGAAGTAGCGATAGAAGAGAGATAAAGATGCAACAGTGCGGCGAAGAGACAACGGTTGAAGGGAATCAGTAAGAGGAGGAGAGTTAATGAGATGAAAAGTCTTTAACTCCACCCTGTTGAGAAGAGCTGCATGTGAGGAGCCTCCCCACACATGAGAGTTGTACTCCATACACGGGTGAATAAAACCCGTGTACAAGGTGAACAACTGTTCAGGGGTAAAGAAAGTTCGGAATCGGCTTAGCACACCTAATCTCTTGGAAGAAGATTTCACAAGAGATGTAATACAGTAAAACCTTGATATAATGGACTTCAGTAGACTGGAATTCGCTTTTATCGGACTCGAGGAGCTACTGGACTAAACTCCTATATATCGGAAAAAGTCCGATATAGCCAGAAAGCAGTCTGGACTGCCTGACAACTTCAGTTATGTTCACCACAATAAGACAAGTAAAAGACATGTTTTTCAGTGCACAGTACAGTATTATTATACCATTTGATTAATGTAGTGAAGGTATAACACAGTACAATACTGCAATGGTGGTGAAAACCACTGATGCAATCTGGACTAATGTCTGATATACCGGAAAAAGTCCGGATTAGCAGGGGTAAGTCCGGACGTCGCTTTTATCGGAAAATCGCATATTTCGGACTGGCCTGAGCCCCAATTAGTCCGTTATAGTGAGGTCTTACTGTATGCTCTTTCCAAGACAAATCCCGAGAGAATGAAACCCCAAGCATGTTCAAGGATGATGCAGGACTGAACTGGACATTATTAAACATTAGTGGGTAATCCTGAGGAAAATTTTTTTGGGTTGATAAGTGTAAGAATTGAGTTTTTGATGCATTAAAAATAACAAGATTATTTTTACCCCAATCAGAGATATGAGCCAAGTCATCCATTAGGTGTGCCATAGCCTCATTCCTTTTTTGTTGAAGTAACTGCTGAGATGGACGTTGCAGAAACCGAATGGAAAGGTGAAGGGTGGCATCATCAGCATATGAGTGGATAGGGTTAGATGTACAGCTTAGAAGGTCATTGATGAATAATAGGAGGAGAGTTGGTGATAGGACAGAGCCCTGAGGAACACCACTGATGATAGGTCTAGGAGAAGAACGACGGCCGTCTACAACAGCGACTGTAGAATGACCAGAAAGGAAGCTAGAGATGAAGGCACAGATAGAAGGATAGAAACCGTAGGAGGGCAGTTTGGAAGTTAAAGATTTATGCCAGACTCGATCGAAAGCCTTTGAGATGCCAAGTGCAATGGCAAAGCTTTCGCCAAAGTCCCGAAAAGAAGGAGGATGGTGTGAAGGATGCAGGTGGTAGATTATTAACCCATGGGGATGAAGTAAGGACCAGATGGAAAGAACATTTTGAAAGTCTGATGAATGAGAACAGAGAAAGCAGAGCATCTGTAAACGTGATTGGTTTTGGGGGTGTGCAGAGTAGGAATGCAGTGCCAGGAAACGTGTCACTAGCACAGGTGAAGAGTGCTGTGAAGCAGTCGAAAAATGGGAAGTTAGCTGGGCTTGATGAGGTGTATGTCGAGATGATTAAGTGTTGTGGAGAGAGTGGAATGGAGTGCTTGTTGGAGAAATATAAGAAGGCATGGATGAGTGAAACTGTGCCAGCAGAATGGAAAAACTCTGTGATTGTACCCCTGTACAAAAATAAAGGTGAGCAAAGTGAGGTCAAGAATTATTGTGGCATAAGTTCATTGAGTGTGATAGGGAAGGTATATGGAAGAATTATAATAGAGAAAGTAAGAGAAATATCAGAATTCCTAGTGAATGATGAACAGGGTGGCTTTAGGAGTGGCAGAGGATGTGTGGATCAAATATTTATAGTGAGACAGCTAGTGGAGAAGGCTTGTGAGAAGGACCATAAGGTGTTTTTGGCATTCATGGATCTGGAAAAAGCATTTGACAAAGTAGAAAGAGAACGAGTGAGGAAGATGTTGTGCATATATGGTGTAGATGGTAAGCTGCTAGGTGCTGTCAAGAGTTTTTATGATGGTAGTAAGGCATGCTTAAGGGTTAAAGGGCATCTAAGTGAATGGTCCATGATGGGTGTGGGCATGCGACAAGGTTGTGTGATGTCCCCGTGGTTGTTCAATAGTAATCACTGTTATCTGGACGCCCAATATCCCCATTATTCGGACATTGTTGGCTTGGGTGTTCAGAATAAAAAAAATGCCAAAAAAAAAACCAAAATTCAATTTTTTTGACCCATAGGTTTGAATTTGTTGAATTTGGCATGCAGCGCTGAACAGCTATGTTTACGATCACTTCCCGCACTCCCCTTCCTCTCCCCAGTTCCCTTTCACCTGCCATAATGAGTAAACGGTTGTCGGGATGGCTGGTGGTAGTGTTCGTTTTTGTTTAAACAGTCATAATTCACAGTGCTAAGGATTAAGTGCAGTTCAATACTGGATTACTGTACATGCTTCAAGAGCATTTTCACCAGTGTCAAAGCCTTAGAGGTGGGGTAATTTTCGTAACAATCACCACGGACATGTAAGTACACTGTCAGCTGCCAAATATTTTCCATAATCACTTCTAAATCCTCATTCTCTGGTTACATTTTATTTATTTCATGCTTTTTGCCCCATATTTGAGTGCATAGGCTGTGAAAAGGTGATTTTCATAGTGATTTTCATGTCTGTTACCTACGTTCACTATGCTGTCAGCTGGTGAACACACAGTAATCTCTCTACTATCCGAACAACCACTATCCGGTTACCTCACTGTTCAGACATCGTAGGCTGATGGCCGAAACCCAAAATGCCCCAAAATTCCCCCCCCAAAGGAAAAAATTCGATTTTTTTGGACCGCATCAATTTGAATTTACCACGCGCGCCGACCAGCTGTGTTTTCGCGTCACCCTCCTCTGTCTGCTCTCCTCTCATTTCCCGCTCAGCTGCCAGTTCGTCTAGGCGCTCTCATCATGGCTGTTCAAGTGGTTGCCCTGCCTCCTGCAGTGATGGCCCCGCCGTCTGAGAAGAGGAAGAGAGTGGTGTTAACTCTGGAGAAGAAGCGGGAGATATTGGAAGAGGTGGACGCCGGGTGGGCGACATCACGGATCCTACGTGAATTCAACCTCCCTCGCTCTACCTTGTTTGATATCAAGAGGTCCCCAGACAAACTGTACCAGTACACGGATGACTTTGCTTCGAAAACCAAATGGAACATGGAGAGGAGGATGATATTTATTCCTAAGTATGCAGACATTGACCATTCCACGCTCATTTGGTATCGACAACGTGCTGCTGGTGTGTTGGTACGTGGAACGGAGCTGAAAGCTGCTGCCGAGAAGTTCGCAAGGCTTCACGACACCCCAGACTTCAATGCATCTGAAGGTTGGCTCTTCGCGTTCGAGTTACGACACGGACTTACCACTCGTAAGGCCCATGGTGAAGCTCTGGACGCCAACGACGAGGGAATAGAAGAGTTTCGGCAGAAGGTGAAGGGCTTGATCGACAAGGAGGACCTCACTCTCGGTCAGGTCTACAATGCTGACGAAACTGGACTATTCTGTCGTTCAGTGCCCACAAACTCTCGCTGAGGAGACAGAGAAGCTTATACCTGGCCGCAAGCTCTCCATACAACGGGTGTCTGCTTTGTGCTGCTACAGAACGTGATGAATGTTTTTGGCACACCAGATAGAACCAGGATTCCAGGGGCTTGAATGGTGAGTGAATGTGTGGCCCATTGGAGTGGGCAAGTTTGGGCTGTGTGGACATCAACTCCTCACCCTGCCGTAGGATGGGAAAGGAGGTGTGGATGATGGTGAATGATGAAACGTGTGTTTTAATGGGTACAATAAGGTTTGGATTGTAATAATATGTGTTGAACTAGACTCATGTTCTGTCTTCATTTATTATGGATATGTGAGGACGAATTTATTCAGCTTATGGGAAAATATACTGAACTGGAGGGGAAATATATGAGGTGCTATCCATAATTTTCCTGACTAATGCTATATAAATTTGAAAACTCACCATACTTGTATTGGCCACCATCACCCTTGAAGTAGTTCCCTTGCGCATTGATACACTGGTCTCAGTGCTTCCTCCATTGCTGAAACGCTCCCTGGAAGTCCTTTTCGACGAGAGTTGCAAGCACCACCTGCTGTTCTTTCTGGATGTCCTCAGTGGTATCAAAACAATGCTTTGTCAGCTTAATCTTCATTTTTGGGAACAGAAAAAATTAAGAGGGCCTGGACAAGAAGGTTTCATCTGAGGTGAGTCCAAGAAGCCCAGTGCAGACACCAACGCGTTGCTGCGTGTGGTCTGGAACTTGGGGACAAATTTGGCTGTGATGCGGCGCTTGCCCAATTCCTCAGTGAGAATCTTCTGACATGTCACAAAATCAGTTCCCAGCTCCTCACCAATATCGTCAGTGCTTCGACGTCGATCCTCACAGATGAGCTGCTGAATTTTTGTGACATTCTGAAGAGTTGTGCCAGTTGAGGGCCTCTCTTTATGGTTGTTGTTGCCAACCGATGTTCGACCAGCCTTGAACCTTGCCTGCCACTGAAACACCAGTGTCTGACCAAGAGATTGCTCACAAAACACTTGTTGAATCATTGTCAGGGTCTATTTTGCATTTTTCCTGAGATTTGCAGAATATTTGATGCAAATTCACTGTTCCATTTTCATATCTATCTCGAAAATCACCTGACGACACATGCACAAAAGCAAACAAATGAATGTCACAGATTCACCACATGACACACTGACTCACAATGCATGTTAGTACTGCCACCTAGAGGTGCATCGTGCTACTACTATCCGTTTAGGGATTGTGATTGCTGTCCTGAAAAATTTGGATAGCTCCTCGTGTGACTGAATCTAGTGCAGTTGCCATTTTTAACATCCTATGATTCTAAAGGGTTTTGGCAGTGACAGAACATAGAATAAGTCAGTGTAACAGCACTAGGCTGGTACTGGAAGCATCCAGTCTACATTAGGAAACAAATGTAAGAGCAGTTAGTGGCTACTTGTTGTTTAGTGGTGCAGGGGTGGCACTAGGCAGAGTAACTTGGCACCCATGTTCATCACATAGGACTTGCCAGATGTGTGATACTGTCAGTGGTTGTTTTTTATTGCTGATCAACCCAAGCAGATGCATCAGCTACACGCAAGCAATACTACAGGGTTGTCCCATGCAATGACCTGATGTTCTTTTGTGGCTAACAGTACCTAACCCAAGCAAGGTGCAGGGAATGGTGTGAAGGTTTGGTTCCTGGTTGAATGCCACATTTGCATCTCCACCCAGTTAATAAGGATGCCATAGTAGGCTCCACTTCACCCTGTAATTTGGTTATATTGTTACCAACCAGAGTTGTAATGGTTTCCTGGGTTATAGGAAACTATTCGGCTTGTCACTGAGCATAGAGCCACTTGATGTGGAAAAGAGAGTAATAAAAAGTAACAGAAAGGGAAGGGAGAGGTAAGATGAGAGGAAGGGAGACACAGAAATAAAATGAGAAGGGGGAAGGGAGAAGTTCAGCACTACCATAGCTTCATTAAGTGAAGGGATGATGGTTGCCACCAGCTACTAGCTTCAGTCATTGTTTAAATTTTGTAATTACAATTGCTGTATGTTTCTTTGTTTTAGAAATACTTTACATTTAAGCTTTACTGGTTTCTGTATATCCTCAGGAAGTACACATTAATCTTTGATTCTAGGCCAATGACTTCTAAAAGTATTAAATTGTTGCGTTGATGTAACATAAAGTACTTGTCCACTAGATAGTCAACTGTTGTGTATATAATGAAGTGATCTGTGATTTAGGGGTGTGGTGAGAGAGCAGCTGGACATGCACAAGGCTTCTTGCAGTCAGTTCATCAGAGAAGCTGATGTGGACTCTGCAGACCCCAGCTAAAAGGTAATGATTGTGCCAAGACTCAAATCTTCATGTTGATGTTTCTGGCTTTTTTATAAAATGTTGTATTGTAAACCATTGTTTTGCATGGCTAAAGTATTCCCAGGTTATACTGTGCATTGTGCAAATGAAATCTGCTCAAAAAAAAGTTTAAGATCTGCTTGTTTTGGTATTGGGGAAAAGTGAATTATAAATTTTCCCAAAGGTCCCCCTTTTGGCTCTTTAAAAAGTTTTTGTTATCTTCAGTACAGGAATGCTTCCATTATACTGTGGCTTACTGTCAAACTGTGCCACCATTGATGTTATCAATGTCTCCGATGCACAATAATGAGCTGGCAGGGAATTCAGAATTCACTCTAAAAGTAATATAGCAGTTATACTTGATGATTACCCATGGAAGGAACGTCACATTTTAAGGGTTAAAGATGTATTGATCATGAATGTCGCAGTGAAGTTATATTAAATGTTAAATAAATTGTATTTTTTGTTTTTAACAGTCCATGTTGTACACAGATATTTGCAAACCAACCTTTAATAAGACAAAGACACAGCATTTTTTATTTAGCTGTTTTTACATACATTTCCATATGTCTTTTATTGCTCAGCAAGTTGAATAACCATAAAAATGAAGCAGAACTTTTTTTTTTTTTTTCTCCCCACATAGCCAAATGAGCTCCATGCAGAATTCAGTTTCACTGGACAGTGTTATTAAGGTGATGGAGATGCTGGTCTAATGGCAGCTGTTGTTCCAGGTTCACAGCTGGAGTCAGAGCAGTAAAGCAGTAGTGAACACTGTCATCATCAGGGTGCTGTGTAATGGATAATAAGTATAAAACAGGACTGAGGGCACATCTTATGTTGTGCTAGCACATCCAGCAAGAGGTACTTCAGCCATCACCTTATGGGATATTATCCATGTAGTGTCCTGTGGAAGATCTGTTTTTTCCCACAAAGGAGCTGATCTTGGATGATTTTCCTGGTGTGGTGTCCAATGCAGTATCTGTTTCCGCAGAGACAATGGGGAATAGCTGTTGAAATAAGGAAGACTGGTAATATCAGTCTGAATTAACAGCGTGACTCAGCAACGATGGCCTGTATGCTTAAAGTTACGGTTCAGAAGCATTTGCGTGTGTTAGCAACATTTAATCCTTTGGCCATATTAGGCGACTGTGGTCACCGTACTAATTATTCTTCTTGATGCGTCAGGCGACCACAGTCCACAGCCGAAAAAAACAAATTTCCATCCACACATCTGTTGTTTTTGTATAAATACAGTAAGTTTTGATTTTGTTTATGCGACAACAAACAGTATACATGTGTTTACTGTATGTATACAAGTGAAAAACCTTGCTTCAAGTAAATAAAATTAGAGAATAGCAAAAATTATTTTTGCATTTCTTTCAGAAAATTAAAATTTTCTTCTACAAATATGGTAAATTTTGATCTCTCTTATGTGCCAACAAGCAGTGTTCATGTGTCTAGTGTAGATGTACAGGTGAAAAACCTTGCTTGACTTAAATAATCTCTTCATTATTACAAAGTTACGCAGTAGCAAAAATTAATTATTTTTGCATTTTTTTCTCAGGGAATCACAATTTCCTTGTGCAGAAAGGTGCTTTTTTGACCAGTATCACACAAAAAAATGGAAACTTCATGCTCATTTCCTATTGGAAAAGTAATAGCAAGGTTATAATTAGCACATTCATTTTTTAGCAATTTAGGCCACGTAATGATAGGTCGTGGCCAAAGGGTTAAAGGAATCTAGTCTGTGTTGAAACTTTATCCTTTTATGTAAGTACAATTATTATCCTGTAATAGTGATGAACTTTTGACAGTTATTGTTCAGTTGTAATGGGAGCATCTTATGACAGCATTGGTACAATAAAGGTAAGTCATCCTATTGGTGGTAGACAGTAAGATTAAGGGAATGGACTATTGTTACTTATGAGGGTACATTTATTTTTGTTATGTTTGTCTGATTTTTTAAATATTTTGTTACTTTATATGAGCAATAACATCCCAGAGTTTGAGTAAATTTGGTTGATTAGTTTTTACAGAAAAAAAAATAATATATGCATAATATAAAAAAGGAGATGCGAGAAATGGGAAACCAGGGGAAGTGTGTTCATCTGATCTCTATGATATTTGGTGGTTATACTAATAGAACCTCATTAATAAATTGCCCAAAAAGTTTTTTTTTTTTTTTTTTTTAATATTCTTCACCATTGCTGAACAAAAAAAATCCCAAAATGCATATGTATTTATCCCAAATTTTACCCCTCTTTTGCCATGTCCATAAAATCAATAGTCATGTTTGTCAGTCTCTGAAAAAAAATATGCACAAAATGTTCCTCTTTCATTCCTCTTTTTGTAGGTATTTTGCTTTTTGTCTTGTGTTCAAAACTAATGGAGTTACATCACTTCAAAGGACAATAAGTTTAGTTATGAGATATCACTCGTTTTCTGTTGACTTGCAGTGTCTGGATGATTAGAAACATCTTAGGTACAGTAAGCCCTTGTTTTTCGACGCATTTTACTTTGACACTTCATTTTTTGCGCAAGAAAAAAGTTTCCTTTATGTCTCTCACTCTGTCATTTTCCCCTAACTTCAGCGCTCCCAGTCGGCAGCCGACACTCAGCAGACGACGCATACCTTAGATTGGTGCGCTTCCCTGTTTGTAAACAAAGAAGATGGCGACTACTTCAGCTCCATGCTACAAGTGCATATATAAGAATTAATGTGTTAAATGTGAGTTTTGTTGACACTTGAGCATACAAACTTTATCAATTAATTGTCTTCAATCAATACATGACCGTACAGCCTCCGCCATCCTGAATGTTTTGGTCAGTCAGCTGATCTGTGGCTACTAAACAAGTCAACATTCCGATGGCTATCAGGTAAACTGGTTATGAGACTATTTCTTGCTTTAATGTTATTTGATAGTATTTTAACTTGCAGATAAACTTAACAGAACAGTAATGTAAATGTTAAACTTATAAATTCAGCCCTGTGGAAAAGCACTACAGCACATGTTAAAGGAACAAATAAACAAGTCAACGTTCTGACGGCTATCAGGTAAACTGCTTACAAAACTTTATTTCTTGCTTTAACGTTATTTAATAGTATTTTAACCTGCACATAAACTTACCAGAACAGGAATGTAAATATTTAACTTACAAATTCAGTCCTGTGGAAAAACAGTACAATGTATCATGTGATTACGTGATCAAAACAAACCGTGTGGTCTGCATTCGAGGGTTTTGCTTTTCAAAGGCCTTTATAACACTTTTAATGTCTTTCAGGTACATGTTTATTTTGTTATGCTGTATAAGCAACTAGTAAACACTCATTTAATTTTGGGTAGGGCCTGTTTGGTGTTATAGTACTTTGTGGTAGGGTAGGTACCTGTTTCACCGGAACGCCCCTCTGTTTTTCCCATTGATTCTTAACTTCACACTTCGACGTTTTGTGTTTCGCATGGTTTTGGTGGAACATTAGAGGGTCAAAATTTGAGGACTTACTATACTTTTTTTATGAGTTAGGATTAGGGATGGTTATGAAGAGGTAGAGGGTGTTGGAGAAGACAAAGTTGGAGAAAAAGACATAGAAAGTTGAGGGTTGTCAGGTGAGGTGGTGGGGGGGGGGCAGGTGAGAGGGGAGGTGGCTATGGTGGAGGAAGAACTGGTGCTTCCAACACATCGTTCTCCCCTCGAAATGATGTCAAATTCTTTTCTGCCACTTACTGACGTTGCAGTAGCTTCTTAGATGGTTGCCCCATTTTCAAAAAGTGTGCAAAAACGATGAGAAATGGCCAAGATTAGCGCCGACTGAGAACAGGTTGAGACCAAGGCTGGTACGTCTCGTCTCTCCTGGTGTCTTATCATCTCTGATGTTTCCCACCTCACTGCCACCCTCCACACACTTACACTCCCATTGCCAGATGTATGACATAATTTTTGCAGAAAAAAAAGGAAAAATTGGAAAAAAAGTGGTCATATTATATATTGCATAGAAAACAGAGATTTCTGCAGGGAAGTGAAGTGACCTCATAATTGGAATTAAAAATAATTTCTTTGAAGGGAAAGGAATTGTCGTATGGCTGTCAAATTTTACAGTGAACGAGTGATACTCGGAGCTATTTTATGGGGTAACTTTCACAAAATGCCTTTGTCAGTCAAAAATCGGTCCCTGCTGGCATCCACTCTCTTAACACCAAGGTAAAGTAACTGAAGTACAGTGGAAGGTAGAAGTTGAGAGAGGTGGAAGGAATGATATAATGGAGGTGGTAAAGGAAGAACCAAATGTAAAGTTAGAGTGTGAGATGAGTGACAAAATATTGAAGGTGATAAAGGAAGAACCAGATGTACTGTCAAAGTGTGAGGTGGGTGACAAAATATTGGAGGTGGTAAAGGAAGAACCAGATGTACAGTCAAAGTGTGAGGTGGATGGCAAAATAATGGAAGTGGTAAAGGAAGAACCAGATGTTTGTTTAGAATGTGAGGTGGGTGACAAATTAATGGAAGTGGTGAAGGAAGAACCAGATTTGAAGTTAGAGTGTGAGGTGGGTGACAAAATGTTCCTCAGTGACAATGATATTGTCCTGGACATAGTGTCCTCAGCTGAAGTTAAGCAGTTCAGATGTTTAGAGTGTGGTAAAGCATTTTCTTTTAAGAACAATCTTATCGAACATGCACTTGTTCATTCA
The DNA here is from genome assembly GCA_018397915.1 of Birgus latro. NCBI lineage: Eukaryota > Metazoa > Arthropoda > Malacostraca > Decapoda > Coenobitidae > Birgus > Birgus latro. The sequence continues at coordinate 14,478 of JAGKTI010017545.1, forward strand.
GGAGTGAAGACTTTCAAGTGTGATGAATGTGGGAAACGATTTGCATGGAAGCATAATCTCACTCAGCACCTATTGATTCATTCAGGAATGAAGAATTTCAAGTGTGATGAATGTGGCAAACAATGTGCACGGAAGGGTGATCTCACCAGACACCTATTAATTCATTCAGGAGTGAAGAATTTCAAGTGTGATGAATGTGGTAAACGATTTGCACTAAACAGTAATCTCACCAAACACCTATTAATTCATTCAGGAGTGAAGAATTTCATGTGTGATGAATGTGGTAAAGGATTTACACAGAAGGATGTTCTCACTGAACACCTATTAATTCATTCAGGAGTGAAGAATTTCAGGTGTGATGAATGTGGTAAACGATTTGCAAAGAAGTGTGATATCACCAGACACCTATTAATTCATTCAGGAGTGAAGAATTTCAAGTGTGATGAATGTGGCAAACGATTTGCACTGAAGGGTAATCTCGCCAAACACCTATTAAATCATTCAGGAGTGAAGAATTTCAAGTGTGATGAATGTGGTAAACGATTTGTACAGAAGAGTAATCTATCCAGACACTTATTAATTCATTCAGGAGTGAAGAATTTCAAGTGTGATGAGTGTGGTAAACAATTTGCACTGAAGGATGTTCTCACTGAACACCTATTAATTCATTCAGGATTGAAGAATTTCAAGTGTGATGAATGTGGTAAACGATTTGCACGGAAGGGTGATCTCACCAGACACCTATTAACTCATTCAGGAGTGAAGCGTTTCAGGTGTGATGAATGTGGTAAGCAGTTTGGTCAGAAATGTCATCTCACCAGACACGTATTAAATCGTTGTGGAGGGAAGAGTTTCTCGTGTGCTTAATGTGGTAAATGATTGACTCAGTTGATGTCATTCGACATTGTTAAATTCATTAAGGAGTGAAGACATTCAACTGTGATGAATGAGGTAAATGGTTTTATAATAAGTTCTCACCAGTATCAGTTTAGGAGTGAAAAAATTTGAAATGTGATGACTGGAAAACTGTTCAGAAAAAATTTGTGTTCACTTTACACCTGACAGTTCATTCAGGTGTGGAAATAGTTATATAGTTATGATAAATGTGGCAAAGCTTGTAGAAGAAATCAGTCCTTAACCAGGCAAGGTGCCATCACCAACAAGTGAGGGAGAAGACATGTTTTATCTCTTATGCTGGTTTGCCAGAGTAAAGGAAAGTTTTAAAAAGTGAGTTGTAGAAAAAAAAAGAAAAAAAAAAGTGAGTGCTTTGGTCTGTAGTGCTCCTTTAGCTACTATTGGTACTCGTGGCAGGCCACGCCTCATGCAGCGTGTCATACATTCTGCTGAGCCAAGACACCATTAACCATGGGTGATAAAATGATGTGAAACTCTAGATACAGTAAACCCTCTATATAATGAACCCTCTTTCAAATCAGGTTTAACACCAGGTTGAGTTGGCTGAGCATTATGTTCTTTTAAAAAACTTTGTTAATAGAATGGATGCGCAGGAAACACCCACCAGCGTGGTGTCACCCCCTCTCTTTCCCCCCTACACACACACACACACACTGTGTGTGTGCATTAAACACTTAATGTACATGTAGCTGTATTGTACTGTTGCACTGCTATACTCTGTTTTGTAATGCTGTAATGTAACAGTTAATGAACAGAGAGTTTACCCACACTTTCCCTGTCAATACCAAACAGCAAATGTACAGTAGTGTATAGGCAGTGTACAGTATAGTGCAGGACTGTGGTGGTTATCAGTGACTGTATGTGCCTGTGGTGTAATGTAATTTATGTTTAATGTACATGCTGGTGTTCTGTACTGGTAGCTTTGCTAATCTCTAATATGTAGTATTTACTGTAATGTAACAGTTAATGTACAGTGTGTGTTTTCTTTACCCACAGTTTCCTTGTAAATACTGAATGACAAATGTACATAGATTTATCCAAGGCTTACTTGCAGTCTTTATTTTCAGTGCAATCCAGTGTTTGGCCCTTGGCCTTTGATTGACGCTGCTACTGTGAGTGAGGCAGTAGGCAGGATGCGGGTGGGGAAGGCGGCAGGTGTGTCTGGGTTGACTGCCGAAATGTTGAAGGCCTCAGGAGATACTGGGGTGAGGTTAGTCACTGACCTGATAAATATGATTATATATGAGTGTGTTTTCCCAGATGATTGGCTGAAGAGTGTACAGTAAAGCCTCAATATAACGGACTTCAATAGACCGGAATTCGCTTTTATCAGACTCAAGGAGCTACCGGACTAAACTCCTATTTATTGGAAAAAGTCCGATAAAGCCAGAAAGCTGTCTGGACTGCATGACCACTTCAGCTATGTTCACCGCAATAAGACAAGTAAAAGACATGTTTTTCAGGGCACACTACAGTATTATTATGCCATTTGATTAATGTAGTGAAGGTATAACACAGTACAATACTGCAGTGGTGGTGAAAACCACTGATGCAATCCGGACTAATGTCTGATATATCGGAAAAAGTCCGGATTTGCAGGGGTAAGTTTTTGTAGTTAATACCCTCTTCAGGCACAAAATGATCTATAGGTATACATGGCAAGTGGTAAGAAGAGAGGACCGGGGAATGAATGAACGGAAGGCAATGATTGACTATGTGTGTGTGGATGAAAGGATGAGAAGATGTATAATGGATGCAAGAGTATATAGAGGTTGGGGGAGTGGACTTTCTGACCACCACTTGGTGGTGGCCAGAATCAGAGTCCAAACAAGATGGAGGAAGAGAAGAAGGGAAAGACAGGAGGAAGTATGTGTTACAAGGAGGGTAGAAAAGTTACAAGAGGATGGAATAAAGGCTGAATATAGAAGGGAAGTGGAGGAGCGATTGGGTAAATACAGATTGGAGCAGATGGGGGACGTGGAGGGTGTGTGCAAGGTATTCACAGAAGAAATCTGTGCAGCATGTGAGGTGGTGTGTGGGGTGAAGAGAAGATGAAAGGGGGTTCAGGGAACAGCATGGTGGACTGAAGAGGTGAGAGAGGCTGTGGCACAAAAGAAGAAAGCATATAATGAGTGGATGAGGAACAGGGGCGACGAAGAAGCTGAGAGACGGACGAGAGAGTTATATGTAGTGAGGAGGAGAGAGGTGAAAAGATTAGTAAGAGAGAGTAAGAAGAGAGTGGATGAGGAGTTTGGAAGGAATTTGAGTGCAAAGTGGAGGGAATGTAAGAAAATGTTCTGGAAGGAGGTAAAGAGAGCTAGACAGGGTGCCAGTGAAGTCAGTGGGGGTGTGAAAGATAAAAATGGTAGATTACTAGTGGAGAAGGGAGAAAAAGTAAACAGATGGAGAGAACACTTTAATGAACTGTTGAACATAGAGAATGAAAGTAATGCAAGTATAAGTGGCTGGGGAATGGCAGGGAGAAGGAGGGTTGTGAGAAGAGAGGAAGAAATCATCAGGATGGAAGTGGTGGAAGCAATGAAGAAAGTTAAAATGGGGAAAGCCCTAGGAATTGATGGAGTGTGTGGTGAAATGCTGAAGCATGGGGGAGAGATAGTAATAGAATGGATGTGGAAGGTGTGCAGATTGGCCTGGGAGGAGGGTAGAGTCCCGGAGGATTGGAAGTCAGGTACAATTATTCCTCTGTACAAAGGAAAAGGGGAAAAAGCAGTGTGTGGTAATCATAGGGGCATTTGCCTTCTCAGTAAAATAACTGAGGAATTAGTTGGAGAAGAACAAGGAGGTTTTAGGAAGGGAAGCGGTTGTGTAGACCAGATATTCATTCTTAGATCCTTAGTGGAAAAGTTTCTAGAGAAGGGCAAGAAGTTGTATGCAGCCTTCATGGATCTGGAGAAAGCATATGACAGGGTGGATAGACAAGGTTTGTGGAAGGTATTAAGAATATATGGAGTGGATGGGAAGTTGTTGAAGGCAGTGAAGAGTATGTATGAGGGTGCTAAGGCTGCAGTG
>JAGKTI010017546.1:0-11286 GCA_018397915.1 Birgus latro
TATATATATACACCCTAGCTCAGTCATACAAGATTCACACTGTGGTGTGTGCACTATCCTGTTACAGGAGAAAAGCACTGTCGCCTATGAGCATAAAAACCTCGTATTTACATTAAGAGAAGCAAGCTTGAGGGAAAAATTCCGAGACGACAGTGAAAAATCCTGTGCTCAGGTCAAACTGAGCAAAAGTTTGCTACATTTACATTGACAGCTAATTGTTATGTAGCGTGGCGTATGTGATACACGCTGTAGGTGTAACAGTTGTAGTGTAACTGTACCTACGTGTAAAGCAATAATACCAATACAAATTAATGCAATAATAAAGGAGACGAAGGCAGATGAGAAGCGGTGGCAGCGTGCAGCAGATGCAATCAATGGTCCTGGACATCTGCTTCACCCAACAACTGTACCTGTGGAATGAGTCAAGGTGGAACATCAATAGTGTAAATGTTAGAATTTGTACTAAATTACAATTTCATCCACCCAGTAATCAATCCATACACAACAGAAAGTACACTTTAGCTGAAAATCAGTTAACAGCAAGTTTCGTACATAGGAGGTCGCCATTATTTCCTTAAAAGTTCCCCTTTTTAACTTATACTTACGCCTAATAAAGGGCTTGTCGTCGGTGTCCACAGTTGGGATCGCCGTGACTACTGCCCGTGTGTCAACAGTGTCCTCGGTTAGGATCATCATGACTGCACACTTATAGCTATACTTACTATTACAAAGCGCTCGTAGTGTCCGCGGTTGGAAACACCGCGACTGCCTGTTTGTCATCGGTGTCCTCTGTTGGGATTGCCGTGACTGCTCTCTTATAACTACATTTATTTCTACAAAGGGCTTGTCATCAGTGTCCGCGGTTGGGATCACCGCAATTGCCCGTTTGTCCTTGGTGTCCTCGGTTGGGATCGCCGTGACTACGCACTTATAACTAATAAAGGTAAGTCGAAAATCCCAATCAGACTAAAGTAGGTCACATTTTAACACCCTACGTGGGTGTGAACACTCATGTGGCTTTTGTGTAATCTCCGGGAATCCTCAGGGAGGCCCACAGCTCGAGACACACCACAAGGTAATTCAAACACAGCCTCAGATTGCCTCTACAGGGTCTCGAACTTCCCCCTTAACCTACGGTACATACAATATGTACTAGCCCTACGCTTACGACTAATAAGGGCTTGTTGTCTGTGTCCACGGTTGGGATCGCCGCGACTACTCATTTGTCCTCGGTGTCCTTGGCTGGGATCGCTGTGACTATGCGCTTACGAGCTACGGTACATATATATGTACAGACCCCAGACATATTATATCCTGTGGGGCCAATGAGTGAGACGTCAGGTTTGCACCCACATTACCACAGCCCTCTCTCTCACACGACTCAGAGATTATGGGCGTGGATTCAAACAGCGCAGGAAGGAAACTTTCCTGAATGGTGGTACGTTGACACACATTACAGGAGTGTACAAAACTATCTATTTCCTGTCCCATTCCTGGCCAGAAAAAGTCAGCACGGATACGGCCTTGGGTTTTCTTTTTGCCCATATGACCTCCTGATGCTGAACAATGACCCCATTCTAACACTGCTTGGCGGTAGTTCGCGGGAACAACAAATTGCAGTCGAACCTCACCCTCAAGTGTTCGTAACTCACGGTAGAGCCGTCCTTGTTTGCGAAGGAACCTGGCTCGTCCACCACGTGAATACTTGGTCACTTTACCCTTTTGTTTCTTCCACACAACAGCAAGTGTCGGGTCTGATCGTTGTTCTTGGACAACATCTTGACTACAAATCAGATCTTGTGGCAATGTAATAGCCACCGGGGCAACACAGTTTGGAGCCTTGGCCATGGCTCGTGTTACTGCAGCCGAAGTCTGAGTAGTGACATCTACGGTGCAACTAAATTTGGCACCTGGTATTTTACCTATTATGAGGTCAAACATAGGTTCTTGCATGACAACTGCAACTGTTGAACCTGTGTAAAAGGGAGATGCTACCTGGATACGTGCCTCAGGGAACAATCTCACTGATCCGTCAATAAGCTGAGCTTGGATTTGTCTGCCTGTATATTCTTCAGGACGAAAAAGACTCTGCCTGACAGTACAACCTGAGGAACTATTGTCTCTCAGAACATTGACAAAAACACCTCCCACAAACCCTGACTGAACAAGGAAGGCACTGTTACCTGTGGGAGGGCCTGTCGAGGAAGCGGCCAGCCATTGATAAGGCTGCATGGCACTCAACTCTTCATATCTGACAGGACTAGATGCATTAGGGGTCGTACCCAAACTAGGTGCATGAGGAGTTGTACTGACCATCTGGGGGGCTGGAGCATTGACGACCTGTGGAGAATTCACCATCTGAGGGGGACTAGTGAACTGTGAAGGAGGACCTGTGCTGGTGGGGACGGCACCATCGTGCGCCTGTTGGGGAATGAAGGCTGCGTTTGACTCCTGCCTCCGATACACTGGGGCTGGTGCTGAAAAGATTTGTCCCTTCCGTGGCTGATACTCCTGCTGCCTAGGGTACTGTTGCTGGTTAGGGTACTTGTTGTACCTCTTCCAGTCAGGTTTCTGTATATTCTGCCCCTGGTCCTTCTGCCATTTGCCTGGACCATGACCATTATTCTGAGAATGGCCTTGATGCTGGAGTTCAGTCTGGGATTGCTTACCAGACTTAGCAGTATCTTTCTTATTCCATGGCTGTTGTCTACAAGTTTGGTACCCGTATGCAGAAAAGAAAGCATCAGCCTTTTCCACCATTTGGTTTGCATCCTTCACTTTGGACATCTTGAGCTGGGCCATAAGCTCAGCAGGCCACGACTTTTCCAGGTGTGTGCGCAGCACGAGGTCGATCATTCCCTGTCGCGTGCTGGGAGTCTCGCCCTTCTCCATCCACTCGCCTAAGTATGCCGTGAGACGGTCAAGGAACTGAACAGCTGTCTCCTTTTCCTGGAGACGCGCCTTCATGAACTGATTCCTAGCATGATGAACAATAAGACCATACGCTTTGATGAGTGCGGTTTTCATCATCTCATACGTGAGATTATCTTCTCGAATTCTGTGGAGAATGTCGAGGGCAGGGCCCTCAAACAGGCTAAGGAACTGAAGCCGCTTAGCTGCCTCATCCAGATCGTACAGCTTTGCCATGTCTTCGAAGCGAGCTATAAATGGCTCGATTCACTCGCCTTCCTTTTAAGAAGGAAGCTTGAGACGTGGAGTTGCTAGAAAAGGGGCTGAGAGAGCAGTATTGGAGCTTGGGTTAGCTGCACCCGATGTGCCTGAAGCCAAGGAGTCTCGCTTCAGCTTCAGCACTTTCAGATTGTGTTCACGTTCTCTCTCACGTGCCTCGTGCTCGTGTTCACGTTCTTTGTCACGTTCAACTGGCTCCTTCTCTTTCTGATGCTCCTCGTATTTGCGTTCCTTTTGGCGTTCCTCGCGCTCAATTTTCCACTCTTCATGGGCGGCATTCTCGCATTGCTGCTCGAAATTGAAGATCGACAGGACATAATCACGAATTTCCTGGGGGTTAGTAAGCCCCATATCCTTAGCTTCTTGCACATATGCACTGGATTCCATCATGCTCAGTTTGAGACTGAGTGACTAAAGTAAGAGTGAGTAATTTGATAATAATTCCAAGCTAGGAATTTATCCTGCAATGAGGTCGCCAGATGTCAGGGGTTAGGTGTAATTCAGGAGGAAAATGTAATATTGTATAACTGGAGTATACAATGTATAGCTATGTGTGCTAGGAATGACTATCGAGTCATTTATTACGAGAGAATAAACTCGTGAAATCCAGTAGCGATTTCACTTTTATGCTGGCTTACTTCGCCAATTCTCTAGAGTCAAGAATTTATAGACTTTCTCAACGGTACACAGGAGAGACTAGACGCTCAAGTAGGCTGTAATATTGTACTGTTGGCCTCTGAGAAAGTTAGTTTCTCCCCTTAACATTAAAAATAATAATAATAATAATAATAATGATAATCAGGATCTTGGCTGAGCCAAACTCCTAGCTAGCACAACGGATTTAAGGATTAATGCCAAAAGCTGCCCTAAGTACCAGTCATGATTAATATAAAGAGTTTTGCTAACGTGGAGTAGCAAAAGTGTACTAAATATGTGGGAAAATTAAACACGACTGTTACATTTAACAAAGCTCATGAAAACGAACTGTAAATTTATTGAATACAAGAAAATAAATTTACGTTACAAGACTCCAATTCAAATCAAGAAAGGGAAACGCACTCACTCAAACACTCAGACAAATAGCTAAATAACCCAAAAACTTAAGCCTAGGAAAACAAAAGAAAATACTGATCGGTATAGGTGAGACCATGCTGCTGTTGATCACCAAGCTGGTGGAAGCTTCGGGGATTCACGCCAATACAAGCTGAGATCTGAAATCGCTAAGAAAAGTGATCACTCGAGCTCTCGTAAAGCACAACCCGCACGCTCCGTGGCTAGAGACAGACTGACTCTGGTTTTGAGTGTCCGATGTGAGGAGCTTGTGAAAAGGGTGTGGCTGGGCAATGGCCAGGGAGGCGGAAGCGATAATTCAGAAATTATAGCTCAGAGGAATGCACTGTCTGCACATAAAAACAATCACTCACGAAAGAATGACGAAAGTTTTGACAACTTGATGCGAATATAAGTACGCGAGTGGACGGTTGAGAGAATGAGCGAAATCTCGTGCATTTCAGAATCATTCGTTGCTCCCGCAAAATCACTTGGTCACAATTTACGTTACATAATTTAACGATGTAGAAAATTCGTGACACAGATAAAGAGAAGCTGCGGAGAATAATCCGTTTATCAACGCGCTGGCCATACGAGAACAAATACAGCTAGATGTGACTGCTCATGCTATATGACAAAGATCACATTCCGCGGCTATTCACCACAGGAGTTTGGCCAAAAGACAGCAGCTAACATCTAGGTATCGTGAAGGCAGACGTAGATTCGCAGAGAACCACGTGCAGGAAGATTCTAATTACTGGGCTTGTGTTATATTCACCGACGAAAAAAACCATTCTCCTAATAACACACGGGAAGAGACATTGCTGGAGGAGAAATAACAGCAGGTTTAGTATTACAGAAGGCTTCATTGGCCTGCTTATATACAAGTAAACTTGATGTGTGCATTCTACTTTGGTATTAAATATAACATTAAAAACTGTTGTGTATATCAGAACGTATTCCAAGAGCATGCAGAGTTGCTTCCAAAGTAAACAATAAGAGAGTTCAAAGTGCAGCATCCGTGCCACACAATTTGTTTCTGGTCGTACCTTTTGACCCTAAACTGTAAACTTTACGTTCGACAGAGTATCGTAAAATTCAGTTTCTATATGTGTGCCTGACCCTCAACCATTTTACGATACTGGTTCGAATTTGATTAATGATGTTTGGGTTGACTTCTGTCTTCTAACACTAAAATTTGAATTATTGTCTTCGAAATAAAATCACTCATCATTATCTGACCTTAGTCCCTCCCAGGATTTGTCTAAATTGAATAGCGGGCTGAGGCAAAGGACCGAATCATTGCTTCTGCCTTGTTTCTCCTATCTTTGTACAACGGTTCTATAATATTATTCACTTCATCCTATGCTGACCCTCAGCTTTATTACCACATTCGGTCTATATCTGAAAATGAAAGCTAATTGACTATGCCCGTGAACTATGTCTTGTTCTTCCATAATTAAATACCTGTTCTGCTTAGTCTTCAATATACTCCTTATTTATGATATTCTGTTCAGTAAGATTTCCATTGCTGTCAAAAGTAAACCATGTGAGCTAAGCACGGGTGTAATGACACGCGAAATAACATTCCCTCTATTTTCCTAAAACATCTCTGAAGAAGCACGTAGTGGGCAGATCATGTGTAATATGTGGGGATGGGTATGTCTCTGCAGCGTGGGTTTTCTGTCTTACATTGACCGATGTTTCACAACAGCAAAGTATCCTGAAAGTTTTGAAGACTTTCTACTTTCACTCTGTGAGCGAGACTACCCTTTCCCCGGGTGGATACTGTTTACTCATGACAAAATTGCCCAGTGCACGCAGCCCACATCGTCCAGAGATAGTTTGACGAACACCTCAACCTGAACTACTGTAGTTGTCCCATCAAAAAACCTGTGGGGCAACATGGTTAATACATGAGAAGAAACAGGGAACGGACGATGCAGCAACTGAGGCAGCACATGGACAGGGTGTGGGAAGTGTTTTATACAGGACTGGTGTATTACTATTACCGAAGGTATGTTTGTGACATGCCAGTGGGTCATATGGTAAATCAGTAAAGTATCTTATCAACGAAATTCATACCATATACTGTTCCCTGCCCCAACCGGGATCCGAAACTACAGCCACTGAAACAGCAGACCTACCGACTTTCCTACCGCCTCCCCAATTCAGTCTTAGTAAACTGGTGATCCCCATTTCCCTACGAAGTTCTCTCGTCTCTTCCCTTCACTCCATCTACAGGTTTTTAACTCTGGCCTTCAATTATTTGTTCTCTCTTTTTTTTTTTTTTTTTTTTTTTGGGGGGGGGCATGTCGACTTCAACCATAAAATTCTGATGATTATGTCACTCAGCATGTGTTAATTGCTTTGCATCAGATACAGATTGGTAGCAGAAAAAATTTACATACACACATGTATAACAGCATGGCACCGCAGCAGCAATCTATGTAAGGAAATGTTTTTGACTAAAAGACGAAAAGACGTAATTCTTTGTAACTGATCTTCCCACCATGTATTTGGTAATACTGTATAACATCCATATACCATAGATGGACTGTAACAGTTTCCGAGTGTCATTTATATCTGATACTATCCTGTCGGATAAATAAAAGAAAAATTCACTCTTCCCTTCACCAGTGTAGAGATGTCGCTAAAGTATCTGCATAGTTACGGTATAAGAAATGACAATACTTTAACCATGAAAATATGTTTCACATTATGCAGCCTAACAGCATATGAACATGCTGACCATGTAGCAGAAACAGTAATTATGACAGGTATCAAACAAGGTAAATTCAGTGCTTTCTAACCCTGCTGTAGACAGCTTGTCTACGAACATAACATGTTAATCAATCACAACTTGCAGTCTAGTGGGTATAGAAGATACGAGATTATGCACCATATCAGGACATCTGCGAGTGGCTGAGTGACCCTCTTGTCAGGGGGAAAATGAAATATGTATAACAAAGTATAGCTATGTGTGCTAGGAATAACTATCGAGCCGATTACCACGAGAGAATCGACTCGTGAAATCAAGTGGCGATTTCACTTTTATGCTGGCTTACTTCGCCAGTTCTCTAGAGTCGAGAATTTATAGACTTTCTCAACAGTACACAGCAGAGACTAAACGCTCAAGTAGGCTGTATTACTGTTCTGTCTGAGAAAGTTAGTTTCTCCCCTTATCATTAAAAAAATAATAATGATAATAATAATAAACAGAATCTTGGCTGGGCAAACCTCCTAGCTGGCACAACGGATTTAAGAATTAATACCAAGAGCTGGCCTTAGTACCAGTCGTGATTAATATAAGTAGTTGTGCTAACATGGAGTAGCAAAAGTGTACTAGCAATTCCTTTCATGAAAGACTGATACTGAGCCCTGGTGTTGTCCAACTGTAGTATTATTAAGTCAATATGTTCCATGATCACTGAGAAGTGTTGGAATAGTGTATTGTTACCTTCTAGTGCATTTACTTTATCCACAATTCCTAGAGTTGATGCTTCTGCTATCCTTAGGTTCTTTACAATCGTCAGCATTAAGGTGTTCTGAGTGTCAGCCAACTTATGTTGGTATGAGAGAACTTTGTGCTATTTTGTTGAATTTGTTATTTATTTCCTCTAGATCATTTTCTGTCGCTAGTCCAAAAATGTTCCCTAAAATTGCTCCACCTAAGTCGAACAAACCGCGTCTGTTACGTGTATTCGTGATCGCTACTCTCAGAGTACTTTGCCGTGAAAGAGTTCGGTAAGCTCTTGACAAATTTCGCCTTACAGATTTATATAGATTAATTGTTTGAATTTGCTCGACTTAGCCCAAATCGGCTCGAATCGAATCGTCTTGGTATCTACTAACAGCAAGGAAAATTTTAATAGATTTCCTTCTTACTCCAAGCCCCTAAACTTTTATCGATGACAAAGGACCTGTTCACACGGAAGCTTAGAATCTATTTTGATGTAAACTGTCTGTACATCTAGGTTGGAGTACAAATTGGAAGTAGAAAACTCTGTTTCACTGGACCAAATTTTGGACACTTTGTTTCTCACTGTCATATGTAATATAAGTGACAGAGAGAAATGGAATGTCCAGAATGAGACGACAATGAATCAGAGTGTTCTTTGTTTAGTTTTCATCCTCACCTACACAGCTGAACAGTTTGTGCAAAATGTTTTCCGATTCTGGCTTCCCTAACACATAACACAGGATCTTATATCTCTGTCTCCCTCACCCAGACCGTGTAAGGCAGACTACAGAGGCTTCTTTGACCAAACCCTCAAAAAATCCAACGACTTAAATCTCTCCCTGGGGTGTAGGATATACTGTTTTTTAGGTGATTAGAAATTATTTTCGGATCCTCGTGAGCAATATTGATACCACTGGATCCTCCAACGTGATTTATTTTGTTTATTTCTATTCTTCACCTGTAACCGTCAGTGTATGACAGGAATTTATTTTCTGGTTACTCCAAACTATTATTTTCAATTTGTGGGGGATTATTCCAACAATAGGAGTCAAATGTATTTTTGAAAATGTAAGTTTCGTCCTCCCTGAAGGTTGAAACGTGGATTTCAGCACATGGCCACTCTCCCTTTCCTCTGATTGTACCGCCACCAACATTTACCATTAAGCCCTTGTGCCTCATACCATCTCTCCATCTTTCCTCTGCCTCCTTTTCATTCTCTGCAATCAACACCAAATCATCAGCATACAACATCTCCCACGGGAGCCCATCTCTGAAGTCACGTGAGAGGGTTTCAAGTACCATGATAAACAACAAGGGACTCAAAACTGACCTCTGATGCACACCAACATTCATGGAAAACTCATCACTCAAAACTTCATTCACTCTTACCTGGGTGCGAGCACTCACGTACTTGGCCAAACCACCCTAACCAGCCACTCTTCCAACCCTAGCTTTCTCACTGCCCACTTCACCACCTCTCTAGGACTCTGTAGAAGGCCTTTTCCAAATCAACAAAAACAAAATACAATTACCTTTTCATTCCAATATATTTTCCCTGAAGCTGTCGAAAAATGAATATGGCATCAGTGGTCCCCCTGCCTGGCATAAACCTAAACTGCATCTCATCAATATTCATTTTTTCTCTAATCATACCTTCTAGAACTGTCTCCATTACTTTCATTGTTTGATCTAAGAGCTTTATACCTCTGTAATATCCCCTTTCCAGGTTACCACCCTTCCCTTTGTACACATTTACAATTACACTTTTCAACCAATCATCTGGGACAACACACTCATACATAATCATATTTATCAGGTCAGTGGCTAACCTCACCCCAGTATCTCCTGAGACCTTCAATATTTCAGCAGTCAACCCAGACACACCTGCCGCCTTCCCTACCCGCATCCTGCCTATTGCCTCACTCACAGTAGCAGCGCCAATCAAACGCCAAGGGCCAAACACTGGATCTGCTGGTTCCAAACCTTCCCTATCCCGGTCAAACTCCTCATTCAACAACCGGCAATAATGCTCTCTCCATGCATCTTTAATATCCCCACTGTTCACCACTACCCTTCCTTCATCATTCTTCACACACTGCTCACCTACAATGTCCCGATTATCCCTCTTCACCTGATTTGCAACCCTAAAAATCGTATTTTCCCTTTCTCCATGATTTAGATTATCAAGTAAAAGTCTCTGTGACTCAGACTTCGCCCTGTATACCTCTCTTCTAGCCCTACGCTTTGCAGCCAAGTACTCCTCCCTGTTACCACCCTTCTTCCATTCCCGGAAAAGCCTTCTTTTCTCCCTAACTGCGGCTTCTACACCCTCATCCCACCACCAAGTTACTTTATGTCTTGGTGGGCCTCTTGTCCAACAGCATATTGCATCGGTTGTTCTTAAGGGCTCAATACTATTCATTAACGCCTCTATCTACGGCTCCCTCTCCAGCCACCACTCTCCTCATCTCAGTATAAAATGCATCCCTTACTGATTGGTTTTTCAGCTTCCATATTTTCCTCCTAGGTATATATGTCCTTCTCATCACTCGTTCTTTAAGCACCATGTCACAAATCAATAGTTTGTGCTGCTGTACACATTCCTCGTCTCCTATAACTTTAACATCACTCACTAACCTCCTATCAACCCTCTTGACCAGAAAATAATCTATCTGACTCCTATTTCCCCCGGACTCGTACGTAATCAACCGACTCATTCTTTTTCTAAAATGTGTGTTGCACACAATCATGTCCATAGCCTCCCTAAACTCGAGTATTCTTTCCCCTTCCGCATTCCTCACACTGTCGTGCCGCTACCCAGGTGTCGTTACGGTATTTCTCGGGAATATATTCTCCCGTATTTAATAATGAATGGTAACGTGGTCTAAATCCGCCTCGACACTGGCAACGCGCGACATGGGGAGCTTCACTAACATGCCACTACACACATGTACTTAGAACTGGGAGCTGGAAGAAGTGAAAAAGTAATATGGCTTTTCTAGGCTTTAATTACAAAATAGTATTTACAAAAATCTACAAATAACTCTGAGGTAATTCCCACCTCATTTCACTTCACGTGCAAATGTGCCAAAAAACCGCACATACACGTCTACTCTTAAGTCACTTGAATACTAACACTATTTTAATAAAGCAAAGCCAGTCTTGTAAAAAATCACTAGTGCTGTTATATATATATAGCACTCTTTACTCATTCATATATATGAAATCACTGTTACATCAGTATAAGAAAAACACACTTAAGCATTTAAAATCTTAACTCCTTCCGTTTCAAACTAGGAGTCCTTACTAGTTCTTAACTCCTTCCATTTCTAAATAGGAGTCCTTATTAGTTCCCAGACGACAGACAAATAAATAGCACTGCTAGTCGGTGGTACCCGCGGTCACAAAGCATGTACTTTCACTTACTACCAGTAGTGCTCTCATTGCTGACTCCCTGGAACTTTACCCTCGGCTATACAGCGACGTCTCTGCACCAAGCACGCCAGGCTGCCTCACCGTTCACAGGGACCCTCCTCCAGGCTCTAGTCCAGGGTTCTTCAAAGTACGGGTTGCGACCCAGTACT
>JAGKTI010017549.1:0-11151 GCA_018397915.1 Birgus latro
AAGATATCTTACTGACTGTGTGGGTGGAAGGTGACAGAAGGAAGGCAAACACCCGCGGTTTTCAAAATTTGCTAGATCGACTATAGTCGTCAACCGGGATGTAAAGCATATTTTGCGAGAGTGACTATGGTCGTCACCCGGGGTTTAGGGGTTAATATGAACCAGAAACAGGTTTGGCGCCAACTGATCCCTGTGGCACGCCAGCACTGAGTGAAATTGGAATATACATCATCTATTTTTACTCTTATTTTTCTGTCACATAGATATGAGGAAAACAGGGGGTCAAAAGACGTCAGTCCATAGCTAATGAGTTTAGACAGCAGGAAACGGTGCAACACTCTGTCGAAAGCTTTAGAAATATCAAGGGCTACTACAGAAGTTTCTCCATGTTGGTCAATTGATTGATGGATGGTGTGAGTCAGGAGATTGGGGATGTCAATGGTGGATCTTTGTTGGCGAGAACCATATTGTCTGTCGCTAATTAAGTTGTTGGATTCAAGATGTTTAGCTATGTGCTTATTAATCAAAATTTCAAATTCTTTACCAAGAGAAGATGTGACAGCTATTGGTCTGTAATCAGAGGGGTCAGAGGAACTTCCTTTCTTTCCCATGGATGTTGACACTGAATCCCTCCCTCTGCCCCTATCTGCTGCCACCCTAGCACCTCGCATCCCCCTCTTCCCGAAGCACCATTGTTCCAACCTCAGTTGGTAGAGATTCACGTTGTGCCTGGGATCAGGACAGATCTTTTGACCTCCTGTGTACATCGCATCTACCAGCATCTTCCTATGTATCAATTTAATACAAGCTTCTTCATGTGCTCTTCATGTACCATGAAGCCACACAATAATTTGAACTTGAAAAGAATAACTTACTCAGTTTTGTCTTCCCTACAGTGCATAATTATATGTAAAAGAAACAGCTTATCGGCAGCTTTTGACTTACATGTCTCGGTAAGCATCTACTCCAAGTCAGGGCAAAAAAGCGAAGCCCAAAGGCCCTCTACAGGAGCAAGAGCACCAACACCTGAAGGGCCGGAAATATATGTTATTATTATCAGTCCCCGTTCAAGAGAGGCCAAGGGACGGGTATTGTTTTCATTTGGTTTGTCTGTTTGTTTGTTTGCTTGTCTATGTGTCTGTCTTTCTATTAAGAACTTTACACGAAAACTACTGGTGCAATTTGGACTAAAATTGCACTGATGGTGGGCTATAACCTTGTGATCACTTGATTAAGTTTTTGGCCAGATTGGGCTAAGGCCCAGGCTGTACGCCCCCAAAATGTAAAAAAACGGGGAGAGGTAAAAATCGTTTTTCGCCATAACTTCTTTCAAATTTGTCATTCGACATGAAACCGAAACCTAAAGGTGCATCTTTCAAATCAGCATCCCATAACATGCCTCATTACATCAGGAGGCACCCCGTAGTTATCGGTAAGGACGTCAGTGTTAGGTGGGTCAGATCTACAATTTCAAATTGGCATAAAATCATCCATTTTCACCTGATTTACCCTCAGTGTGATATGTGACATCTTTGTCTAGATATCCTGCTGTGTTTATACAGCAGCACTGAAATGACTGCCGCGAACGGATCTTCTGTGCCTTGGCACCGCTTATTATTATTATTGTTGTTTTTGTTGTTATTGTTGTTGTGGCTAGTGTTTGGATAGAAAGACTACATTGGCAGTTGAAAAGGGTTAAAATTTTTCAGTACAATGACATATTTTCCTTCATACTTGCACTAACCAGATTAGTTTATTACTAACAATACTTCAATACATTACCCTTCACTTATAAAATACAATCTCAAGCCACAGTTTTACATAATTTTAGTTGTTTTCCAGCCTCTTTATTTTAGTTCAATAGGATTTGTCTCTTCAAGTTGATTCAGGAAAATTACATTATATGTCAGATTTATTAAACACACCATAGATGAACGATCAAATTCCACAGGATTTCTTTTGTGTGTGTGTGTGTGTGTGTGTGTGTGTGTGTGTGTGTGTGTGTGTGTGTGTGTGTGTGTGTGTGTGTGTGTTTTCTAATTGCAAATATTTCTACAGGTACAATGTCTATGAAGAACCAGAGAAAATATCGAGACTCGAGGACAAAAACGGCAAATTCGTTGGAGTTTTTGGTCAGATACAGAGGCAGGAGGCAGATTTCAGTACGTTCCATGGTCTCACGACAGGCCGTATGAAGGTGGCTGATTTCATACGGATATATCCACCTGACAAAATAACATTGGTTTCATTAAAGCCCACACTACTTCCACAACGCCTTGCCCTCATCAGACCATTTAAAGGTAAGATGTTTGTATGTTTTGAAATTCTTGTATTGAGTTCGTGATAGGAAAAGTAGTGAGTTAATTTTCTTACATGCCTCACATTCTGCAGGCGTCATAACCTTTCATTTACTCGCATTTGATTTGCCTATTTTTCCACATAGTGGTAAATATACTTCCTCCTTCATGGGCAAGCCATAATCCAACTTTATTTGCCAAGTAGAGGCCTGCTACTGAAGCCCAGCACCAGCTCTTTTAAATTGTTTTAGTTAAGTGCGAATGACATACGGAAGCGCCATCCAAGGCAACACAGCTTTTTTTCAGAGTTGTATATCGCCCAGTTTTTTACTGATACTGGACGTGAGAGCATCTTTCCAGTCTGTCCTTCTCAACTTATTGCACTTCAACTTGCAACAGAAATAGCAAAACATTAACAGCTAGTGCCAACATATTCTCTGTGTCAATAAATATAAAGTTATGAGATAAATGGGATGTGGGAAGGAAAATGACGACGACCCAGGCCAGGGTTCCATCACATCCTGGAACGTCCTTGAAATTCTGTTAAAATAGTCCTATCATGGAAAGTCCTGGAAAATTTCATTGATTTTTTTCTTTTTTTTTTTAATCTGGATATTTGAAATTCAAAGCTAAAAGTACTGCAAATGTCCGAGAATCCCATGAACATATACCATCAATTTCAAAATTATGTAAGGTGTGTAGCTACATAATTCTGTTTTTCAATGATATATTTATATTAGTATAATAATTAATATAGGTTGTTTATAGTTTGTATAGTAGTAGTATCCTGATTCAGGCTACTATTCAAATTCACCGCTTTCATTTTCTGTACAGTAGGGCTGCCCATCAACTGATCTGAGTGTTTCAAAGTGCAGCATGTGAGTCGCTTCACATTCATATTCTTTATTACTGTTAAATTTAGCTTAGGTAAGTTATATCAGTGCAGATGTGCAGTAATGCAATGGGAATTTATAGTGAACAAAATACATATCGTGGTAGCTTATAAGAAAATGCTGAAATATGGTTACATGAATGTTTTCATTTAGGCACACACATAAGATACAAAGCATGAATTTGTGAGAAGGCAACTTACAAGCACATACATACACACGCATGCACACGCACACTCTTGTCAGCTGGTGGCCTCATAGGCATTCGTACAGACACACAGATGCGAACTACACGAACGCTTTCATACAAATGCACAGAAAAGTTGGGCGAATTTATTACCTTTAAAAATCACAGCGTTAGTATTCGTCATACTGAGGTAATTTATACATAAAAATGTTACTTTTTGCAGGGGCTTTCAAACAAGATGGGTTTTATTTGGATTACTGTATTTAAATATCATAAATGACATCCATATACGTATTAATAGTGTGTAAATATTATATATTGTTTGTTAATAAAAAGGAATTATTATTCATGCTTTAGTGCTTACTTATTAGCATTTCTCTTTATTTTTTTTTCTAATAAGTCTAATGAAATTTTTTTATTTGAGTAATGCATAATGGGCATTGTGGCCTTTTGCTGGAAACAGTCCAGGCAACTGTACTTTGGTGCTGTCATTGCAGTCATCACAGTTTTATTTTGTGTATGTTCTACTGTTGGGATAGCCTAATTAGAAATAAATTATATCATCATCATCATCATCATCATCATCATCATCATCATCACAAGCTTACACTACACTGCTCTTATTTGCACATATAGCTAAGTGTTGAAGATGTTCACTAATAATCACTGTGGTGCTTGTAGTTGATTGTTTAGTACGTATCATATTCACTAATAACTGGGTTGCTGGTAGCTCCTTGATTAGTGTCATGTTCACTGATAATCTAGGTACTGGTAGTTGTAACTGAGTCAGATGTGCCCTTCCTTCATAGTCCAGTATGCGAGCAGACCATAGACTATGACCCAATCACTTTCTCTGGATATGTCAAAACAGAAACATGCATCATCTTTCACACAGTTCTTCAGACTCTATGGAAAACATCCCAATCCGTGGATCCTCACACAAACTCTCCACAAGCAGACGGTTCCTGTGTCAACAGTAGGTGCAAATCCCAGCTCCCAGGACTCTGGACACTTTTGATGACACTCTTAGAGCCGAGGTCCTCTGGGCCATTAACCTGCCCAGTCCTGACTGATTTTACCCGACGGATTTTCAACTTTTTTTTTCTCTCAAACCTCCGCTTATGGTGAGAAACATCGAAAATTCATAGAGAAATCGCCCTCCTGAGTTTATAAATGTTGCTACAGGTATCAGTCAGCCTTACCTTTCATTCTCTCCCAGGGTACGTGGCTTTAAAGAAAACGAAATATGGGAGGGTTGACTAACTCAAGCCACTTTAAATTACATATTTATTTATTTATTTGGTACGAATTTATGTGTAGTACAAGACTATATTGGTTTTCACATGCTAATATAGGCGATATTAGCATTGTTTACTCACCAAAAACACCAGTTTATGGCACCTTCCTTTACGACATTACCACCTCATCGCTTCTGTTTGTTTCTCCCTCTAGCTTCTTTGTTTCTTTGTCCTCCATCTCAGGAATCACTTTCACCATGAATTTCGTCATTGGAGAGGCCGTGGGGCAACATGTCTTTACTGGCCAGGTTACTGCTAACAGGTGAATTGCCGAGTGTGGGGGGAGGGGGGTCAGGTGGGGCCAGGCACTATCCCCGCTTGACAGAAAGTAGACCATGGTCTCCAACATATGCCTACCAAAAATCACCCGCGAATCTTTAAAAAAGTGCAAACGACGAGCCTTGTAATTGTCTGATGTACGACGCACATCAGTGGGTCTGAGCGTGAAAAGAGTGGTGATGTGCGTCGTACGTTGGTGGGACTGGGTGTGATAAGGTGGTGATGAGCCATTATTCATTCAGTTCATGCCAGGATGCAGGCAAGTTGTTCACAAATGTTCCCTGATAGCCAGATTGCAAAGGTATTCACGTGTGGAGCCATCAAAAATGCTTATATGGTTTGCTTCGGCCTTCAGCCATAATTCAAAGATATACTTTTGGACAAGCTCAGAAACAAAGACGGCTACTCTGTTTCTTTCGATGAGTGCATGAACACTGTATCCCAAAATGAGCAAATGGACTTGACTGTTCGATACTGGGGCAGTGACTGTGACCAAGTAACAGTTAGGTAGCTGGATCAGAGTTCCTTGGTCACAATACTACAAGATCACTTAAAGCACTTCAAGGATGGCAGAGCTAAGTTAGATCCTAAATGCTTACTCCAGGCCTTTTTGGATGAACTGAATGTGAAATGGAAGTTTTGCCAGGATCTAGAAAAAGAATGAAAGACAGAGGAATTGCCTCAGCCTTTAAACATTGGAAATTGTGGCCTACATGGCGGTCATGGTAACCTGCAGAAAAGTATGAGTGAAGCTGGATGGAAGCTGGGGACTTTGTCAAGATCATTCAGGCATCTCTTCCACGACACTCCTGCAAGATGACTATTTCCAGGTTACAGGCAGCACACTTCCAGCTCCATTTTTGTTTCCACAGATGGGATGAAGACATGAAGGCTACTGAGCATGCCCTCCAGATATGGCCCAATGTGCAGAAGTTCGTGTCCTTTGTAAGGAAGGACCCTAAAACAAAAGCACCCAGTGCAGCCTGTTTTTCAACAGTCAAGACAGCGTGCAATGATCCACTCACCATAGCCAAGTTGGAGTTCTTCATCTCAGTTGCCAAACAACTACAGCCTTTCCTGGCCAAATTACAAACATATGCTCCTAATTCCTGGGTTCCCATTTAAAAGATCTGATAGTAGGTCTAATGAACCGCTTCATGAATAGAGAACTCCTTGAGAAAGTTGATACATACCAGAAACTGGAAAGTACAGATCCTCAAGACAAGAAAAATCATGTTCATCTCAAACATGTAGAAGTAGGCTTTGCAGCCCGAAGGACCTCTGAAGGAAGCATTGGCATAGATGGCTGTTGATGAATGTAAGCTTCAAGTCATCAAATCAGAATGCATATCACCGCTGGCAGCCTTAGCTACACTTGATGAAAGAAGTTCCCTGAAGTACCCTCTGGTACAATACCTGTCATCACTGAACCCTCAGAATTTGGTCAGCATATCTATTGATTCTGCAGCAAAATTTGAGAAGATCTTACAGGTCCTCTTGCATGACAAGTGCCGGTCAGCTGAGGAATGTGACTACCTACTTGCCCAATACAAACCCTTCTCAGCCGAAATGAAACAGGAACGTGCTGCTGAATTCAGTGGATTCACTGCTGATAGTAAAGAGGGATTCAATACCTTCTTCAGCCAGTATATGAAGAACTTAAAACTTACTAAGCTGTGGGACGTCTTTAAGCTACTGTTGACTCTTTCTTACGGCCAGGCATCGGTAGAGAGAGGATACTTCATAAACAAAGACCTGCTTGTTGAGAATATGCAGAAGAGAGTGACTGCTATATGAACTGCTTATAAGTGTCCCAGCAGGGACTAGAATGAGGTACATTAAACATTTAGATGATCAGAGAAAGGCAAATGGTGAAATTGAAAAAGCAGTGAAAAGAAAAAGATTCCAGGATGAATTAAACCAAGTACAGAAAAAGAAGCAGCTCATTGAAAAGGCCATCGACACCATCAGTAAGAAGGCGGACTGTCTAGCACAGAAGTCAGAACAAAAACAGGACTTGGCTCTTCTGTCCAAGTCTAATGCTTTCAGAAAGAAAGTTTCAGAAAAGGTAGAAGAGAAGAACATGGTGCAAAATAAAATAAATGTACTGAAGAATAAAATTAAGAACCTAGGAATGCACAATCACCTAGATATCTATAATATATTAATTAAAAGTTTGCCAGTATTATATATCTTCCTTCAACTAAGAGAGAGAGAGTAATAGCAAAAGAAGAGTTACTGTTGTACATACTGATTGTGATTTTCTTCACAAATTAACTGTGATAACTAGTGACTGATGATTAATAAATAAAAAATAAAGCTTTGAACAACCCTGCAATGGTGAACACAGTCTGGTATTCCTATTAAAGTTATTTTTTTATACTTTTGTGGTGACGCGATTGACCTCTTGTACATATTTACATAATATTGCTAATGTACACTGTGTGACAGCATGAAAAACCCTTTGTATTAGCACTCAGTCAATAATCATGTGTACACTGTTTGACAGCATAAATAACCCTTTGTATAAGTCAGTCAGTTTCTAGTGTACACTGTATGACAGTATAAAAACCAATTGTATAAGTACTCAGTCAATTTTTAATGTACACTGTGTGACAGCAATAAAAACTCTTTGTATTAGTACTTAGTTGTTAGTGTACACTGTATGACAGCATGAATAACCCTTTGTATACTGTATGACAGCATGAAAAATCCTTTGTATTAGTTCTTAGTCAATTGCTAGTGTACACTGCATGGCAGCATGACAAGCCCTGTGTATTAGTACTCAGTCAGTTGTTAGTGTACACTGTATGACAGCATGAAAAACCTTTTGTATTAGTACTCAGTCAATTGCTAGTGTACACCATGTGGCAACATGAAAAACCATTGGTATCAAAACTTAGTGTGTAAGCATGGTATAGTCTTCAATCATCTGATGTGTGGAAATTTTGTTACATAAGCACTTGTACCAAGATGCTTGTAACTTTCTATCTTGGTGCATGCAATAATAAGCATATTACACTCTAATACTTTTTCTGTTTTTATTATACTTTGTGTAGGTAGAACTTGAGGCTGTGAGGGGAAGACACCATCCTCATTTGTCGCCATAAGTGTGCTTTCAGTGGATGTAATCAGTTCTTCATCTGGGCAAATAACCAGTGTAGGCATAATCCTTTGCCTTCAGAAGGTCATTGAATAGTCATGGAATATAGGCTATTTGTCCTGGAAAAGTCATTGAAAACTTCTTCATTTTTTTTTCACAGATATGAGTGGGAATCCTGAAGGAGGACATGTACACAGATAACCAAGCACTAGCCAATGACCCTTATACTATCATCTCGAGCCTAAATCACACCAACAGCAGCACCTACAAAAATTATTTTATAAATTTTCTGATAACCTGTCTATCTGTGCAGATCTCTTAACTTTAATTCAGTTACTTTGCCACGATTGTCGTAACACCCAATATGCCTATTCTGGCAACTCTCTCTCTCTCTGCCATGACCATCGTCATGGCCAAAGTGCATATTCAGGCATGACAATTCTCTCTCTCTCTAACTCAGGTGAGGTGTGGTTGGGTGTGTTTATAAGCACAGCGGTGTGGTGCGTCTCACTCTACTTGCTGCAGTTGTTGTGGGTGGGAGGGCATAGCATTCAGTTATCCTCTGCCCTCCTGTATGGCTGGGGTGCCCTTCTGGAGAAATCTTCCCCTGACCCTTCTATCAGTACTTCAGGACAGGTATACTGGAATTATGTACATCGGTTGTGTGATCCAGGGTACACCAGAATGGCATATGCTTACTTTCTTGTTGGTCTTCTTGGCAACAGTTTTCATTAGCAAACTCTGGGCTCTCCTCTTCACTGCTTGTATTACACCCTCCGTGCTACACTGTTACCTACCATCTTAACCTCCCATACACTCCTGATTATGTATCCTACTTATTTTTAATGCAATCGTTCTCCTCACTCCTTTGAACCAGACTTTGATGTTAATCCTCTGCCACACCCGCAGTAACAAGCTTACACTATTTTCAAAGGATAATTATTTTGTGTGGATCCAATATCCCAGCCTGCCCCACATGGCTTTTTTCATTTATCCTTATCCATTCTGTATTCCACAACCTCATTCGTCTTTGAGTTACACAAATTCTTAAGATTTTTGGCTACCCAGTCTGCAATTTGTATCTTCCTGGATAACTTACAGAACCTTCCTTAACAGCTTGTACTTCCCCGTGCATGTCTCATGGACCACCTTCATCCTAATCAATGCCACCCACTCCTCTCCATAACACATTCGTTACTGCTTTGGTATATGCCTTGGCTACCACCAAACCTACAGTAAAAAACATCCCATGTTGGAATTTCAGATTCCTTTTCACCACCCAGCCTGTTTCCTTAGCAATACTGAAAGTTTAATGTTTCTCTGACCATTTCTGTTGTCTGTTGATCACTGTTTTTTTTTTTATGTTCCTTACTTCTTGTTCTAATTTCTCCCTCTTAGTTCTCCTTCTGTTTGCTTTTTTTTTTCTTCCCATCCCCTCCAGCCCATATCACTTTATTTTTTCCCCTTTCTAACTCTTTTCCTCAATGCAGTACACAATGTATTTTGTTCCATTCTTAGTATATTATTATTCCAGTAAGCTTTTATTGTCAGTTTCCATTTAAGTACGTTCTTATAATATTGCTTTCCTCACCAATGAGAGAAGTCTCGTACTCCTCTCCTTTCACTACCACTTTCCCCAAGTTATCATTTTCTTTCTTTCCTTCAGTGGCGTTTTTCACATATGTTACGGTGACTTTTATATTTGTTGCTTCTCCTTTACTGTAGTTTACTTTTTATCTCTCCTCCTAAATTACACCTGCACTTATAACCCACCCATTGCTTTCAGCGACCTGCATGTTTCCTTTTTTTCTTTTTTTTTCTTGTTTACAGCACTGGCTTCACCATTTTTTTTTCCCACCTCAACTTCTTTATTCAGCAATTTCCAACTTCCTCTAACCATTTCCGCCATATTCTTCACTTCATCAACCATACCACGTCCTTACATAAAGGGCAGAAGTAATGACTGTCAATTGTATTCCATCATTATTCTGCCTCATCACACTTTTCAGCTTCACCATAAATTTCCTCTGCTGGGTAAGAATTTCTAGGTGTCCAGACATAACTCAGTGTCTCCCACGTTGCATTATGTATGATAAGTACAGTATTTCCAGATGTCTTTACACAGCTGAAGGTGTGTGTGTGTGTGTGTGTGTGTGTGTGTGTGTGTGTGTGTGTGTGTGTGTGTGTGTGTGTTAAACAGTAGATCCATATGTCTTTACACAGGTCAGAATCTCTCTTTCTCTATCTCTCCTCAGTGCCTCTCACATCATTCTGTGCCAGGTAAGTAGTTCTAGTCTCACATCATCCTGTGCCATGTAAGTAGTTCTGGTCTCACATGAACCTGTGCCATGTAAGTAGTTCTGGTTTCACATCATCCTATGCCAGGTAAGTAGTTTTGGTCTCACATCATCTTGTGCCAGGTAAGTAGTTCTAGTCTCGCATCATCCTGTGCCAGGTACGTAGTTCTGGTTTTACATCATCCTATGCAAGGTAAGTAGTTCTTGTCTCACATCATCCTGTGCCAGGTAAGTAGTTCTGGTTTCACATCATCCTGTGCTGGGTAAGTAGTTCTATTCTCACATCATCCTGTGCCATGTAAGTAGTTCTGGTCTCACATCAAACTGTGCCAGGTAAGTAGTTCTGGTTTCACATCATCCTATGCTGGGTAAGTAGTTCTGGTCTCACATCATCCTGTGCCAGGTAAGTAGTTCTTGTCTCACATCATCCTGTGCCAGATAAGTAGTTTTTGTCTCACATCATCCTGTGCCTGGTAAGTAGTTCTGGTCTCACATCATCCTGTGCCAGGTAAGTAGATCTGCCCTCATATCATCCTGTGCCATATCAGTAGTTCTAGTCTCAGATCATCCTGTGCCAGATAAGTAGTTCTTGTCTCACATCATCCTGTGTAAGGTGAGTAGTTCCAGTATCACATCGCCCAGTGCTAGGTAAGTTGTAGCTTGAGTCATCTTTACACAGGTCAAGGTCTCTCTCTCTCTCCCCTCATTGCCACTTACACCGTCATCTGCAGGTAAATGGTACCAGATATCCAAATGCACCTTGGGGTCTCTCTCTCTCTCTCTCTCTCTCTCTCTCTTTC
>JAGKTI010017550.1:0-18418 GCA_018397915.1 Birgus latro
ATGAGAAAGCTAGGGTTGGAAGAGTGGCTGGTTAGGGTGGTTATGGCCATGTACGTGGGTGCTCACACTCAGGTAAGGGTGAATGGAGCTTTGAGTGATGAGTTTCCCGTGAATGTTGGTGTGCATCAGGGGTCAGTTTTGAGTCCCTTGTTGTTTATCATGGTGCTTGAAGCCCTCTCACGTGACTTCAGAGATGGACTCCCATGGGAGATGTTGTATGCTGATGATTTGGTGCTGATTGCTGAGAATGAAGGGGAGGCTGAGGAAAGATTTAAGAAGTGGAGAGATGGTATGGGGCACAAGGGCTTAAGGGTAAATGCAGATAAAACAAAAGTGATGATATCTAGGGTTGGTGGCGGTACAATCAGAGGAGAGGGAGAGTGGCCATGTGCAGTTTGCCACAAAGGTGTGGGAAGTAATTCCATCTTGTGCAGTGTCTGTGATAAGTGGGTGCACAAGAGATGTAGTGGTATTAGAGGTAGACTGCGAGATAATGCTGATTTCATGTGTGCGGTGTGTCGGGGAGAGCAGGAGGAGATTGTTAGGCGTGAGAGGGTTGAACTTGCAGGTGAGTCTCTTGAGTGTGTGGAGGAGTTTTGTTATTTGGGAGACATGTTAGGTGCCGGAGGTGGGGCTGGAGTTAGCTCGGTTGCTAGAGTGAGAAGTGGTTGGAAGAAGTTCAGGGAGCTGTTGCCTCTCCTGACATTGAGAGGACTCTCCTTACGTGCTAAGGGGTCTTTGTATGCAGCATGTGTTAGGAGTGTGATGCTGTATGGTAGTGAGACCTGGGCAGTAAAGGAAGAAGATATTCGCAGGTTCAAACGTACAGAAATGACAATGATTAGGTGGATGTGCAGTGCGTCCCTGCGTGCAAGGCCTGGGGGGGCTGGGCTTACGATAGAAGAGTTGAGAGGTAGGATGGGACTGGAGTGTATTGGTGTTGTGATGAGGAGAGGCAGGCTGAGGTGGTTTGGACATGTGGAGAGGATGGGAGAGGATAATTGGGTACAGAGGGTGAGAGGTGTTAATATTGGGGGAGGGGTTGGGAGGGGTAGACCGAGAAAGACATGGGATGAGGTCATTAAATGTGACTTAAGGGTTAAGGGACTGAATAGGGAGGCTGCCAGAGATCGAGCAGCATGGAGAGCCGCCATTAGGTGACCAAGGCCGACACATGCAAGCATGTTGGAGCCTTCAAAAATGAGCGAATGAGCGAAAAAAAAATGATTTATATTACTAGAGTAGCTTATATGGCATATTTCACAGGGAAAAAAGACAGGGGAAATTAGCGAACGAGTGCAGATTGGATGTTGCTAAGTGATAATTAGTCAGTTCCAGGTGTATGGCACTATCAGTTACCTTATTTTGTATATATATATATATATATATTATTTTGTATAAGAATAGGGCATAGGGCTCATTTCAATAGATGAAAACAGTGGAAAAATCCGGTGAAGATTTACTTAGCGCAGAACGGCTGAGCATACGACATGAAAGGGTAATGGAGGGGAGGTAGGGAAGGGAGTCTAGAATGGGAGAAAATGGCTAAATTGTCAACAGTGGATGGGAGTACTGATGACATTAGGAGCTCTGACTATCGTTGGACATTGGCAGTGCTGATAGATGATACAAGTCACCACCTGAAAGCCCGGGGGAATTAAAAATAACACATAGAAACTCATGTGACGCCCCGCAGTATGATCCATTGCACCCGACCGTCACTAAAGTAACGACCCGCGGTTAAGGGGTTAATCTTTATTTGTGCCACGGTTTTTTACTGTATCAGTATCCACCTAATGGTGTTAGTTTTTAGAGTTAACAAACCAAGTGTTAGTTAGAACAATTCAGGGGAAGAATATACAGTATTGTAATGAAAATTGGTAACATTGGTTACCGTTATGTTGCATTATACCCCTAAGGAAGAACAAGGAACCTCTCAGCAAGCAGGTGAGTGCACGTAAAATAACAATAATGCAAATATGTGTTTTTTTTTTCCCCTTAATCTTTAATTGTGCCACGTATCAATATTTACCTAATGGAGTTTGTTTGTTTTTTTGCGATCAGTCGCACAAGCCTGCACACAGCAGAGGTGGACGAAACGGCTGTAAGACACCACTCGACGCACTACGACTTAAACTCAGGTGTGGTTGACATAACAGAGGAAGAGATGAACTCCAGTGAAGAGAATGAAAGGCCAAATCACACTGCACAGGAGAAGATGACCACCCAGAAATTGTCCCACAGCCTGTCCACCATAACCGACATGGCAACAACCTTCGAGACATACACCGGGAGTATGCCTGAGGCTACCCAGATCCTATCCACCTTGAATGATCTGAAGTCTCAGTTGATGGCAGTCTACAACAGAAACATACTGGAGCAGAGACAACCCAGGATCACATGTTTTTTTACTGTGACAGAGAATGTGGTTGCTATTATGCAAGACTTAGACGTGACAGGAGAGGAGGATGAAGGAGGAGAAATGGACATAGAGGAAGTGGAGTTGCTGGAGCCTGAATTCGACTTCGAGGGCTTCGGCTTAGGGCTTCCTCAGAGAGGCCCATGTCACCCAGTAACTAGCCCATCCACCCTCAACACACCTTCACCTGCCACTCAGGCCAGTGTTTTCATTATTTCCGGTATGTGTTGGAACTAGACAAACCACAGTCACTCGGCCGCCTTTACAACGTGAACTGCCAAGGCTCCCGGTTGCATACCACAGGAACCTTCCGATGACGTCATCACTTGTGACTTAGCAGATGTGTGCGTGCACACACACACTAACACTCTCGTCCTCTCTTCTTAATTTGACAGAAGATTCCAAGGACGAAGCTGGATAGTCTGTTTGCGTCTGATACACACTATGTATCCAATACCTAGACTTTTGTGTGAGTACCATCAACACCCGATACACACTATGTATCCAATACATACACTTTTGTTTAATTACTATCAAGACCCAGTCTGTGGCCACATACAGATATGTGATGTCTCTTGATGTATTATAAACTTTCTAGTCTCAGCTGACTGCTGCACGCAGCTGCTCGGTCGAGGCACCTTTCTTGGTGAGACAATCAGCCAGTTGTTGTGATATATCGACCCAGGATACCTCATCAATCTACCCCTGCTCCAACATGTCCCGCAACACAGCAATATCAATGCGCAATCTCCTGTCTTCTACGCTCTTACAGGAGTAAAGGGCATCCACCAGACTCTTGTTGTCGACGAAACACTTTATTTTGATCTTTCCACATCCAGAAACCTCATGCAATATGTTGGAGAGATATACAGCAGTTTCAGCACATTCAAGCAGTGCCAACGCCTCAGCAGATAAGGTAGATTTGACGGCCCTCCTGATCTTCCTTGTCTGCCAGAATATAGGACATCTTGCCTCACTAGCATCTCGTAGGAAGATCACAAAACTTCCCTGAGATTCATTACCTACAAGGTTGGCAAATGAGGCATCCGAAAAGCACTCTATATGACACTCCTCGATCGGCCCCATTCTTGGAATGTATAGCTTCATGTTGTCAGTCTTCACCCTTGAGATCACCTTATTGAGTTTAAGCAAATCCGCTACGGTAGCTCGGTTGCTATTCACACTCAACTCACACACATCAAGGCAATATCTGGCCGAGTGTATGTGGCAATCCAATTGAGTTGCCCAATTAATGCTCGGTACTCCATTTTCTCAGACTCTGGCAGCTCCCCTGATTTTACTGCTGCACGATGTTTACTCAGCGTGCCTGGTTTCAAGGATGAAGCATACTGGAATTGGTCGAGCGTTATGCTGCCATCGATGTTGGAGATGACATTGAGACCAACGTATTTGAAGGCTTTTGATTCTGAACTGCCGATGAGGAATATTTGACTCAACCGATTTATCACTTGCTGTTCAAACTCATGTGTACTAGCCCAAAGGAAGTCGTCGACATAGATGCATACAATGCCTTCGACTTTGCCACCATTGCTCCAAGAGAACAGCGCTGAATCCAGTGATGATACTTTAGCTCTGAGACTCAACAACTGATCTTTTACGCGCAGATACCAATGCCTAGCAGCATCACAAAGGCCGTAAACAGTTTTCTTTAGTCTCCATAACTTACCATTTGCATATTCAGGCGGAGGACATAAATGAACAACTCTCTCAATGTCGTTACCTTGCAGGTAGGCAGCTTTCATGTCCATAGTGTGGCAATCCCACTGGTTGGTGGAGGCCAAAGAAAGTGCCAAACGCACTGCTTCCTTTGAACAAGTAGGCGAGTCTTTTCGGAGATCCACTGTGTCTTCCTCAAATCCTCTGGCAACTACGCGGGCCTTAACAATAGGCTTTCCATTTTTCAGTTTTTCTGTCACAACCCATCGAACCGTTATGGCACCTTGCCCAACTTCATCTACTTCCTCATACACATTATTATTCTGCCAATTTGTAATTTCATTTTCCTTAGCACATTATATGGCCTCAGAGTTGAAAAGAACAAGTATTTCTGTGTCATCATCAACCACTGTTGCTTCTTTATCTCTATTCTATCGCTACTTCAATGGTCACTGTTCCTCTGAACTGTCTGCTTGCATCCCTCCACCTCTACGACGGGCACATAGTACCCGTCTAGCAACAAACTCTCATCCCTTTTCTGTCCAACTCTCTAATGCAAAAGTTAACCGTTACTCCCAGTCCTTCATTTATGCAACTGGTCAACTCTGGAACTGTCTTCCTCTGTCTGTATTCCCTACTTCCTATGATCTCCAATCTTTCAAGCGCAGTGTGTCCAGGCATCTCGAAATGAATGGATCTTGAATTTGGCTCTCTTTTGTATTGTTTTTACTTTTTCTTGGAAGGAACAGTATGCAGGCCCTGGCCTTTGGTTCCTTCTTCCTTGCATAAAAAGCTTCCCATTCGCTAAGATCCTTCTCCAAATCTATCCAATCAATGCTGCCATCAGAGTCCCTCTTCAAATTATAGCAGTGTTTGTACTTTCCAGTGGCTTTACCTGCCTGACTTATAATCCTTCCAGACACCAACTCTCCACTTTCTGAATGTATTCCCTTTATACAGTGACCAACAGAAACTTTGAGAAGCTGATTAATTGGAACAGAAACTGTGGGAGGCTCATTGATTGGGACTACACCATCTTCCGACTCGTCATCTGGTGGATAGTCATTCAACACTTGCGTAGGATCATCATTAGGCTTCTCCTGGACAACATTTTTCTTCCCATCACTGCTGACATCACTTTCAACTATAGTATCTTGCTCTGGCGCTCGAGCTAGACGACATACGTGCACTCGCACGTGTACATCACCGTGTCTCACCAGAATTTGTTTCCCATCTCTGCCAATTACAGTTCCGGGACTGTGCCACTCATGACTGTCATTTCTTTTGTAGAAGACTTCATCTCCATTCCGGATGTCGTTTAGGTCACTCGAACGTACGTTGTGCCGCAGAGCCCTAGCCAAGCGTTCATCTGATTCGGTCTTTATAAACTCTTGTCTAGCTAAATGAAGAGCGTTCAAGTTATCTCTCACAATTTTCGATGGTGATGAAGGTTCCAAGGCTGGAGGATCATTTGCGTACACATTAGGCAGACCAGGGTTTTGACCAAAAACAAGTTGGTTAGGAGAAGAGCCTGAGTAGTTGGTGAGAGCATTTCTTGCTGATACTGCCCATGCCAAGGCCACATCCAATTCACCCTGGCTATCAGCCATTATCTTCCTAACAATGTCACCAATGACTGCATTTTGATGCTCACAGACTCCGTTGCTCCAAGGACTCTCTGCAGACGTTGTCATGATCTTGATATTGAAGGCCTCTCCCAGTGCTCGCATTTCTGCATTATTGAATTCACAGCCATTGTCTGCAAGAATTTTTCTAGGTGTGCCAAACACAACAATCCAGCTCCGAAATATTCCTTTGATGATGGTGGGCGCACACTTATCTGCGATTACTATCGCATTACAATACCTGGTCGCCAAATCAACAAGGACTAAGAAATGATGCCTTCCCCAAGCTTTTAAATCCATGGCTATGGTAGTCGTAGGTGGTGGCGACCATCATCCACTCACTTGATGTAGTGCTGCCTACTTCTTCCTTAGCCTTTATCATTCTTTTTCTGTGCCTGTCCTCCTTTCTTCCTATTTCTTCTATATTTCCTGTCACTTCTTACTGCTTTTCTTTCCTTTACAGGTGGCATTACATTGAGTGACAAGCCAAATGGTTTCCTGTAAGCCAAGAAACAATTTACAACGCTGGGTGGTAACCATATAACCAAACCGTACGTGCTCCCTACGTGTCAACAAGTGGGTTGGTGGAGGGTTAGTGCCCCTCCCCGTAAAAAAAAATAACTCAAAGTCAAATGGCCACCCCTTACGTGATTATGGTGTCTGGCAATAGATAGATAGGCTATGGCTTCGTTAAACTTAGATGCCATGGGCAAACTGACTACGGGTCGGGGCTTGGCTTTCTTAAATCTGCAACAGACTGTACAAGCATCAGATACAGCCTTGACAGCCTGTTCCAGTTTTGAACTTTTAATTCCCGCATCTGTGATCAGTTTAATTAGTTTTGCCGATGTTGGGTGTCCAAATTGCCTGTGAAGCTTCAAAGCAGTTTTTTCTACATCACCCCCACGAGTTGCCAACATGATTGTTTCACAAAATTCATGATCTAGTCATAAGGAAATTTGAAGTAAGTAATAGCCTGAAGATGAGGACTTTAAATCAATGATAGTTCCACAAATTTTGACCTGGTCAGTTCCAAGGTTAATCAACATTTTTGCTTTTTTCATGGAACGTCTACTCAACAGCAAGGGAATATTGCAGTCCACAACATCAGTCACGATGGTATCACGGATGTTTCCAACGTAGCAGGGCAGAGTAACACGTTTGAGGGAAGAAACTGTGACACCATCAGCAAAAGTAAACGTTGAGGATGATGCTTCTTCTCTTACAGCATCACGTTCATAATCAGTGAGCTCACTTAGATAGCAATTGATCCATTCAACTCCACATACAGTTGTAGAACACCCTGTGTCTAGAAGAGCACATCCTTAGATATTTCTACTAGAGTCTGTGACTTACCTCTACTAGCGGCATCATCCGCATAGCCCATAAACAACGACAGATGCACTGTTTCAGAATTCTCTTCTCGACTGCCGTCGTTTTCATATGGATCCTGACAGTCACGTGCCCAATGAAAGCTAGAATCACATACGAAACACCTCGATACCTTTCCGTCAGGCCCAAGTGGGTTCTGCCTCTTGCCGGTGGATGAGCGTTGGGGAATTCTAGCAGATACGGTTGAACATTGGCTACTACCCCGACGTCGATCACGTATTGCACCACCCCGCAACATTCTCCGTCCTTGTCGAGTACCTCGAGCATAAAGCATTTCGTCACCCTCAACTTCGTCACTCCAAAATACTGGTTCGTCTTTCACCTCCCGGGCGGACACCGATGCCTCGTTCTGCCTGCCAATTTCACCAGCAAAAATACGATTCAGGGCAGATTTCATATTTTCGTATGTCACCTCAGTTATCGCGGACATCACTAGTTGTCGTTCACTGTCTGAAAGTTTGCATGCAGCTAAGAGCATAAAAGCCATCACAGAATTTGGCAGTTCCATGTCCTGCTTGGTAAATTTGAAGTGAACATGCTCAAATTCTGTCACGAACTCCCGAGTGTTCATATCACTGGCTCTTCTGAAGTTATATAGCTCATAAAACTCTGCAAACTGTCGACGTCCTTTGTCCACGAGAAATAAACCGTCTAATTTTTTCAGCAGGGTCTGAACACCATCCTTCTGCTTTAAAACATCTGTTTCAATCTGCGAAGACGCCACCCTCGCTCTCCCAGACAATGACAGGTGAATAGCTAAAGCTTGTTTTTCTGCTGCTAGGTCCGTTAGTTCGCACCAAAT
This sequence comes from Birgus latro, assembly GCA_018397915.1. Lineage (NCBI taxonomy): Eukaryota > Metazoa > Arthropoda > Malacostraca > Decapoda > Coenobitidae > Birgus > Birgus latro. Next base: position 7,916 of record JAGKTI010017550.1, read on the forward strand.
GCCAATGTCTTTTTTCCAGCTCTCATATGTAGAATCATTTTCCAGTTTTGGAGGCCACTTGGTCGAACACGATGCCATTCTCGAACTACGCTCTGCTACCAATGTTGGAACTAGACAAACCACACTCACCCGGCCGCCTTTACGACGTGAACTGCCAAGGCCCCCAGGTTGCATACCACAGGAACCTTCCGATGATGTCATCACTCGTGACTTAGCAGATGTGTGCGTGTGCATACACACTAACAGTAAGGATTTTTGGTGTTGCAGCTCTTAACACTATTTCTGGTAAGGATTTTTGATGTTGCAGCTCTTTATAACAGTTCTAATGTCATTTCAGGCACATGTTTATTGTGTTATGCTGTATAAGCAACTAGTAAACACTCCATATTTAATTTTGGGTAGGGCTTGTTTGGTGTTACAGGACTTTGAGAGGGTAAGGTAGCTGTCCCATTGGAACGCCCATCTGTTTTTCCGATTGGTTCTTAACTTCACACTTAGTTGTTTCACGTTTCGCGATGTTTTGGCGGAACATCAAAACAGCGAAAAATGAGAACTTCCTGTATATCACTCTACTGTGGTCGCTCAACAAGTTAGTAACACAAGACAATCCTTCTCTAAATCCAAATTGCTTGGACATCATTACCATATGCCCTTCAAGGAATTTTATCCATCCTTTGCTGATGACATTTTCACATAGTTTGCAGACTATACTAGTGAGGGAGACTGGTCTTTAGTTAAGCGGTTCATGCCTGTCACCACTCTTATAAATCGGAACTTCATATATTTGCTCTTTTCCATTCAGTAGGTAGCTCCCCACTTTCTATGGAAATCCTTATGATATCACAGATAGGCTTCACTAATTGATCTGCACATTCTTTCAAGATCCAGCCAGCTACTTCATTCGGTCCCATTGCCTTTCTCACATCTGTGTTCTTCATCAGCTGAAGTATCTCATTTTTCTCAACTACTGTTGTTTCCAGTCTCAGGGGTCACATCAGTGTTACAGATTCTTGGAATTCCTCTTCTGTTACAAATACCAACTTCAGTTTATCATTCATTATGTTACACATTTCCTCGTCTTTCTCATGTATTACATCACCATCTCTCAATCTCACTGTGCTGTTCTTTGTCCTCATTTTAGTATTAACAAACCTGTAGAACAGCTTGGGTTCTTTCTTGTTTTTTTTTAATGATATCCTTCTCGTATTTTTGTTCCTCCTCCCTTTATACTTTTACATATTCATTTCTTCTTTGTACTCTTTCCAAACTTTGTCAGTATATCTTTTTCATACTTTATAAACACAACGTTCAAAAAGGAAAGAAAGAAGTTGATAACTTACAAAAGTGGAGGTGTAGAAACTCAGATTGATTTTATGCTGATGAGAAGGGAGCAAGATATTAAAGTGAAAGACTGTAATGTTATACCAGGTGAAGCATGTCTACCACAACATAGACTATTAACTGTGGATTTGAGAGTGGAAAATATGAAAAGAAGAAAGAAGAGGAAGGGTGTTAAAAGAGTAAAGGTGTGGAAGTTGATGGATGTGGAGATAAGACTACAATTTGAAGAGAGTTTTAAGAGAAGAAATGAGAGACAGAGAGGCGATTGGAAACACTTCAGGGATAATATAACAGAGGCTGCGAGGGAAGGCTGTGGAGAAACAACAGGTCACAGGAGAAAAGAGAGACTTGGTGGTGGTATGAGGAGGTGAAGCAGGCGATAAGTTAGAAGAAAAGAGCATTTAAAATATGGCAGAGAACTAGAAGGGAAGAAGACAGAAGAGAATATAATGAAAAGAAAAGACAGGCAAAGAGAGAAGTGGCCAGAGCAAAAAGGGTGGCATGGGAAAGTTGGAGCAGAGATCTGGAGAGTGCACAAGGATGGACAAAAATGTTTAAAAATGCAAGACAGATGAGGAAAGAGAGGAAAGACGTGGTGGGAGCTAAACTTGTAAAGGATGAAAATGGGGAAATAAAAACTGATGAGGCAGAAATACTGGAAAGGTTGAAGAGGTAATTTGAGGATCTGTTAAATGAAGAAAATAATTATGAGATAGAAGAGATGGGAAAAGTTGAAGGGCCAGTTGCAATGATAACAGAAGCTGAAGTGGAGATAGTCTTAAAGGAAATGAAGGCCGGGAAAGCTCCAGGCCCAACAGGTATAACAGCAGATCTGATAAAAAAGGCTGGAAGTACTGGTGTAAAAGAACTGACAAGAATTTTTAATAACATCTTAGTAGGAGGACAGCCACTAGAAGACTGGAGAGATAGCTGGACATCACCAATATATAAAGGCAAAGGTGATGCCCTTCTGTGTGGAAAGTACCAAGGAGTCAGACTGTTGGAGCATGGAATGAAGATATTTGAAAAGGTGCTGGAAGGAAAGCTGAAGCAGATAGTGAAGATAGATAACCGACAGTTTGGATTTAGCTCAGGTAAATCCACAGTAGATGCAGTATTCATCATGAGACAGTTGCAGGAAAAGTTTCAGCAGAGGAGGAAATACTTGTACCATGTGTTTGTGGACTTGGAAAAAGCTTTTGATAGAGTACCAAGGAGAGTTATAGAGTGGGCCTTGAGAAGACAGAATGTGCCTGAGAGACTCATTGCAGCTGTCATGTCTCTTTATATTGATACAAGATCAAAAGTCAAGACAATAGCAGGAACATCAGGAAATTTTGGAATAGGAGATGGGTTACATTAAGGGTCACCACTCAGTCCATTGCTGTTTAACATAGTAATGGAGGAGGCAACACGGGAATGTATGGGGGAAGGCCCATGGGAATTGCTGTATGCTGATGACCTAGTGCTGACAGTGGAGACTAAGGAAGAAGTGGTGGAAATGCTTAATAGATGGAAAAATGGAATGGAGAAGAGGGGTATGAAAATAAATATGGATAAGACAAAGGTAATGGTGACAGGCAAGAGACCAGTTGAAAGAATTCAGTCAGGAAAATGGCCATGTGGATGCTGTGGCAGAGGAGTAGGAGTGAACTCAGTGTTGTGCACGGAGTGTAACAAGTGGTGCCATAGAAGGTGTTCAGGTCTGTAGAATTTGAGAGGAGTGCAAAATTTCCGCTGCCCAGCCTGCATAAGAAGAGAGGCGGAGGGAGATGAAGCAGAGGATGCGCTAGAGGTGAGTGGGGGCACACTACAGGAAGTGCAGCAGTTCTGCTATCTAGGAGATATATAGGACTGTGAAGCAGGGGTGGAGAGATCAGCCAGAACAAGAGTGGTGGCAGCATGGTTAAAGTGGAAGGAAATAGCTAGCCTACTGGTCAACAAACACATACCACTGAGACACAGAAGTAAAATATATGAGGTCTTCATTAGACCAGTATTGATATATGGTGCTGAAACATGGGCTTTGACAGATAGACTGATGAATGTTCAGAGGAGTACTGATAGTAGAATGTTAAGATACATGGCAGGAGTGAGATGGGAGGACAGAGTTTTGAGTGAGGAGGTAGCCAGAAGGTGTGGGGTGAAGGATCTCGATATCATCTTGAGGCAGAAGCGGCTTAGATGGTTTGGTCACGTGAGGAGGAGTGAGGAAGGGAGCTGTGTGAGAATAGCAGAGGAACTGGAAGTGGTGGTACGTCGACCGCCAGGAAGACCTAAGAAGACCTGGAAAAGTGTTGTAATGCAAGATATGGAAAGACTGGGTATTGGAGAAGATTTAATCTAGGATGGGAAGCAGCGGAGAAAAGTCATCGCACGTCCAACCCCAGTTTGAATATGAGAACAGAAAGACGAAAAATGAAGATAATGATGATGACTCGTGATTTCAAGTGCCTCCCTACATCTTTTATTAAACCAATCTTTCTTTCTGTCATCCTTTTTCGCAGCAACTTTAGGAACATGTTTCTGACTCCCTCCGAATATATTTTCTTAGATATATTTCTCCTGGATATTTTTCCACCTTTCCATTGGACTCCAGTCCATATTTCCAAAATGTTGTTGTCAGGAGTCAAAATCTTCTCTCCCATAGTTATGTCTGTTTTGTCTATATGTCTCTTCTCTTTCTCTTGTGTCCTCACTCAATACCTCTGTCTCCATAACCAGGTGGTTGCTCTTTCTAGGGGCAATGATACTATAATTTCTGTTTATCATTACAGTTTCCTGTAAAAATCAGATCTAGTGTTGATGATGTATCCTATCCCCTAATACTTGCAACTGTATTAACATATTTTCTCTTATCAACTCCATCAGTGTATACCCCCAGGGCTTCCACATTTTTCCCTGCATCAGTTCCTTCCCAGTCAACCTCTTTGCTATTAAAATCACCCACTAGCAGCAGTATATTTCTCCACTCAGTTATCTTCCATATCGTATCTAGAGACTCACTCATTAACTGTTCACACTGATCTCTATTTCATGTTCTTTTCTGTGGTGGCATGTACATCACTACCATATCTAACTTTTCTCCATGTTTTTCCACTATTCCCACTCCCAGTATTTCTAAATGTGTAGTTTTTGCATTTACCTTTTTATCAGTCAAAATCAACACTCCTTTTCCGTACACATTATAATCTTTCCAACCAAGCACATTTGCATTGAATTCACTCTTTAATTTGGTTTCAGCTAGACATACCACTTCTGGATTCTTTTCCCTAATATAGTCACCAAGTTCTGGTTTCTTTTTTATCGATCCATCCACATTTGTATACATCACTTTTATCTTATTAACCTTTTTGCACATGGGTAAGTTTTATTAAGTTTCACGGCTCACAAGTTTTACTTGCCTGTGCGGGCCGCCAGGTCGCCCGCGGGACACAAATTACATGTATTCTTGCCTCATGTTTGCCACCCTAACCTCAAAATATTGCCCTGAAACCCACATCATTTTATTCGTCTGTGTTTGCTCTAACTTATTTATATATATATATATATATATATATATATATATATATATATATATTAAAAAAAAATAAATAAAGTACGTTAGGCCGCCATGAATAATCCATTTCGGAACGTGCATCTCACTTCGTTCGAATGTTTTCCATTATACAGAAAAATTTTATTAGATGTTTTGATAGAGAATTTCATTAGCTTTCTAATGAGGTTGTTCGGTTGTGATGCGATTTGTAGTTTTTGAGACAGTAGCCAAAAACTAAAAGCCATTTATTTTATTTATTTTTTTTTTTTTCAGGGAGCTCTTGTGCAAGTTTTCTTGCACACCTTATGTTTTTATTACATAATCTTATGTAGAATTTCTTGAGCTTTCTCCTCATCCCCTCTATATTTTGTTACAGATCATAGTTTCCAAGTAAATCGCAAAAGACTATAGGGTACTCGAGGCCGCGGTGCACTTTCATCATGCGCGCGCAATAACCGCCTACGTAACAACGACTTTTCATTAGAGAAATTACATACAGTAAAACCTTGATATAACGGACTTCAGTAGACCGGAATTCACTTTTATCGGACTTGAGGAGCTACTGGACTAAATTCCTATATGTCGGAAAAAGTCCGATATAGCCAGAAAGCAGTCCGGACTGCCTGACAACTTCAGCTATGTTCACCACAATAAGACAAGTAAAAGACATGTTTTTCAGTGCACAGTACAGTATTATTATACCATTTGATTAATGTAGTGAAGGTATAACACAGTACAATACTGCAACGGTGGTGAAAACCACTGATGCAATTCGGACTAATGTCTGATATATCGGAAAAATTCCAGATTAGCAGGGGTAAGTCCAGATGTTGCTTTTATCGGAAAATCGCATATTTCGGACTGGCCTGAGCCCCAATTAGTCCGTTATAGTGAGGTCTTACTGTAGTTATGTCCTGTTTATACATAGAATTCACTAATCTTTATCATGGTTCTTACAGGAAATCGATACGTTCAATAATTTTGGAGTAAATGGACGACTAAGATAGAATACTCTTCCTCGCCTGCAAGCGAGATAAAAACGCTCAATTTCCCTCCCTCCGGAACACCTACATATTTTCGCTCGTTAGATTTTATTATTATTTGTTTTTAAACTCAAAATATACACGTGAAATATCATAAGCTTTTTGATAGTGCTCTCAGAAACTCAACATGACCACTAGTCTTTTAACTAGGTACTGATACTGAAGCTGAACTTTCTTCCATCTCATATGTGTATATGTAAAAAACAATACTTGTTTGTGAAAAAAATATAGAACTGTAGAAATAGGTCAATATACAGACCAACAAAATATGGATGACTCACTTGTTCCAGAGGTGTTGAGCTGTTGGCAGGAACTTGATGGATTTGAAGAGGAGTTAGGTAGTGTGTGTGTGTGTGTGGCATATTCTCTCTTCCTTGCACTACGTTTGCCTAACACATGCGATTCACACAATAGATTTCTCCATGAACATTTGCTGCACGACATACGTATATACTGTAATGTTATATACAGGGTGTAACGCGACGTATGACAAAGACTTACACCAATGATCTGTCATGTAATTCTGAGTACATTTTGTTCTATAAACATATACTCTTTGTGACCCCGGTTCAGTACCCAGCATTAGGCTGTTTGAGTGTAAAAATTTCGTGGGTTCCAAGTGTCATAGGGTAGGAGCTTCGCAGGGCGACGGGAGACGAGTATTATTAGCCTTTCTGTACTGCACATGAAAATTCCATATCCTATCAGTACAAACGAGTTCGAAGAAGAAACTTTACGTACTCTGTTGATTCTTTAACATAAAGTCATGCATTCCTGCAATTCTTTTGCACAAATCAACTGCAGTTAAGGATTAAATTCAAATTTTATGGATTGCAAGGGAGTATGGAGGGAGGAGAGGCTGGTGTATTGTTGCCAGTTAAGTAATGTTTGGTTTTTGGGCTATTGCTACCAGCATTATCATAACACACACAGCTCATTTAATGAAACAACATTATTGTAAAGCGAGATTAGCGTCACTTTAAGTCAGGAAGAGTATTATTTATTACAATCTTTTATTGTGCAAGTAAACGTGGCACCATTGGGTATCTCCACCTGTATTCCCTGGCTGTAGCACTGGCATTACTATCCCAGAATACGTAAAAATAGACGATATCTGCATATTCCTCATTTCTGTATGTACGTGGCATGCTGTTTCATGAGCAAATGAAGCTGAAACCAGTGAACAACTGAACGCGGAGAACAGTATTTGAAGTGTATGCCTCGACTGCAAATTTTCCCGTTCAAATGACACCGTGGATGCAGGATTGCCAAGTCCTTATCATCAATCTCGCTAGTGTAGCCCTGAAAACTTGCTAAAATGTCGCTAGATAGTAAACACTGCAAAATATCGCTAGAAAAGATGATCAATCACTAGAATATCACCTAAAACTGGCAAAAATATCCAGAATGTAGCTAGATATCATGTTGCCAGATGTTAAATTGTGACGCTAAGAAGAAGCAAAAAATAGGTCTAGCTGCAAAGTCATTAAATTGGCAACCCTGCTTCACTATTCTCAAGTTACCTTCATACGAAAGCAATGGTGCCACGTGTACTTGCAGCAGAAAAATTGTAATAAATAATATCATTACCCGTGATTTAAAGTGACGCTAGTCACTCATTACAATAATGTTTTTTCACTGAATGAGCTGTGGGTGTTATGATAATGCTGGTAGCAATAGCCCACAAACCAAACATTACATAACTGACAACAATACACCATCCTCTCCTCCCTCCGTACTCCATTGCAATCCATAAAATTTGAATTTAATCCTTAATTACAATCGATTTGTGCAAAGGAATTGCAGGAATGCGTGACTTTATGTTAAAGAATCAATAGACTACGTAAAGTTTCTTCTTCAAATTCGTTTGTACTGATAGGATATGGGATTTTCATGTGCAGTACAGAATAAGCTAATAATACTTGTCTCCCGTTGCCCTGCGAAGCCTCTGCCCTGTGACACCTGGAACCCACAAAATTTTTACACTCAAACAGTCTAATGCTGGGTACTGAGTATATGTTTATAGGACAGAATATACTCAGAATTACATGATAGATCGTTGATGTAAGTTTTTGTCATATGTCGCATTACACCCTGTATGTGTCGCTGTGTGGCATATCTTCTTGTCTCTGATCATTATGTAAACTTTCCGCTGTCAGTCAATGCATGCAATATGTCTCAGTGAACACTCGCTGCACTATTTTATGCATATATTTCACACTGAACCATATGCAATATAAGACACAATCACATGGTTCCATCCCAGCCTCCTCTGTTATTCACTTCCTTACTGTATGGCGCTTGTTCCCTTAGCAACTAATGCATATGTCTATGTATCTCTGTGGCATAACATAATGCTTTCTATGGTAGGTCCGTTATTTCACTAATCCATGCACTATATGTTTCACAGATATAAGTAATGGCTTCACTTTAAGGGTAAAATACATCATTTACTGGCAAGGTGAGAGTGGAAACCCAACTATAACGAAGCAGACTCCTGCCTCTAGGCCTAACGGCTGATAACGGGCCCCAGTGCTTTACAAACAATATATGTATGTTCAGTAGACACAGTCACTTCACAGTATAGTCAAAAACACTGTACAATCACAATATTTCAATAATGGCTTCAGCCTTGGGTGGGAGGGGGAATATGGCGGATTTAAAGGGACAACACAATACGGCACGACCCTGCTGTCTGACTGCTTGTGGAGCACTGAGATTTTATCACTACGCACAGGCCCATATGAGCCTCTGCAGTGTTGCCAAGGTCTTACCTCGGGAGAGACACACGGCTGCTAGAATGCACCAAAATTTGACGCAAATCGATTGAAAACATTTTTTTTTTTTTTTTTTTTTTTTTTTTTTTCTTTTTCACACGATTTGCTGTCCGTGTGCTTTGACACAACCCATCACATGGAACGCAAATCGCGGTTGCGTGTGCAAAAGGGTTAATCACTTCCTTATTTGCTCAAACTTTACCTAGGCCTTCGAAATTATTTTGTACTCATCTCTTTAGTCTGTCTTTGTTGTATCACCTTTTGAGTTTCATGTCCTTCACTCTCCAAAAAAACACTTCTCTTCATTCTTGTAGTCTATCTATCTATCTGTCTATTGCCAGACGCCTCAATCCCGAACAGGGTGGCCACAAACAAATCGCCTCCATGTCACTCTGTCCCCTGCCATTTCACTACCATGCTCCCAACTCACACCCACATTTTTGTTTTTAGCCTCTTCCAGCAATGTTTTCAGTTTAGTTCTCTCATCAGAGTTCATTCAGATTTTCCTTATCACGCAGCCTGTGTGCAGCTCCCAACACTTCTTTTGCCACATTTTCATTTGTAAATTTAACCTGGATGGGCCTGCATTGACCCATCTCAAAGGCTTTCGATCGAGTCTGGCATAAATCTTTAATTTCCAAACTGCCCTCCTACGGTTTCTATCCTTCTATTTGTGCCTTCATCTCTAGCTTCCTTTCTGGTCGTTCTATAGCCGCTGTTGTAGACGGCCATCGTTCCTCTCCTAGACCTATCAACAGTGGTGTTCCTCAGGGTTCTGTCCTATCACCTACTCTCTTCCTTTTATTCATCAATGACCTTCTAAGCTGTACATCTAACCCTATCCACTCATATGCTGATGATTCCACCCTTCACCTTTCCATTCGGTTCCCGCAACGTCCATCTCAGCAGTTACTTCAACAAAAAAGGAATGAGGCTATGGCACACCTAATGTCTGATTTGGCTCGTATCTCTGATTGGGGTAAAAATAATCTTGTTATTTTCAATGCATCAAAAACTCAGTTCTTACACATATCAACCCGACAAAATCTTCCTCAGGATTACCCACTAATGTTTAATTATGAACAGTTATGTCCTGCATCATCCTTGAACATGCTTGGGGTTTCATTCTCTCAGGATTTGTCTTGGAAAGAACATATTACATCTCTTGTGAAATCTGCTTCCAAGAGATTAGGTGTGCTAAGCCGATTCCGTACTTTCTTTACCCCTGCACAGTTGTTGACCTTGTACACGGGTTTTATTCGCCCGTGTATGGAGTACAACTCTCATGTGTGGGGAGGCTCCCCACATGCAGCTCTTCTCAATAGAGTGGAGTCAAAGGCTTTTCGTCTCATTAACTCTCCTCCTCTTACTGATTCCCTTCAACCATTGTCTCTTCGCCACACTGTTGCATCTTTATCTCTCTTCTATCGCTACTTCAATGGTCACTGTTCCTCTGAACTGTCTGCTTGCATCCCTCCACCTCTATGACGGGCATGTAGTACCCGTCTAGCAACAAACTCTCATCCCTTTTCTGTCCAACTCTCTAATGCAAGAGTTAACCGTTACTCCCAGTCTTTTATTTATGCAACTGGTCAACTCTGGAACTGTCTTCCTCTGTCTGTATTTCCTACTTCCTATGACCTCCAGTCTTTCAAACGCAGTGTGTCCAGGCATCTCGAATTGAATGGATCTTGAATTTGGCTTTCTTTTGTACTGTTTTTGTTTTTTCTTGGAAGGAACAGTATGCAGGCCCGTGGCCTTTGGTTCCTTCTTCCATGCATTAAAAAAAAAAAAAAAAAAAAAA
>JAGKTI010017551.1:0-10600 GCA_018397915.1 Birgus latro
GCACACAAGCAGCTCGGCCGAGAAAGAAGTCCCTCACCCATGAGAGGAGACGACCATCCATGCCCTTGGCTGCGAGGGCTGCCAGTACTGCATCCGGGTTGGCAAGTTCAAATGCCTTCTCGAGATCGAGGAAGACAGCCATGCCACGACCACTCCTCAGTTCGCCAAGAAAGGCCAAACAGTGCTGAGCACTCCTGACAGGGAGGTAAACGAAGAGCCATGGATGGAGCGGTCCCAACCTCCAGGCAAGATGAGAGAGGATTAGCCTCTCAGCAGTCTTGGCAATACAGCTGAGGAGAGATATCGGCCTCATGGAGTCCGGGTTGCGTGGCTTAGGGATGGGGTGAATAATGGCTGTCTTCCACGATCCCGGGAGACGCCCTTCAAGCCATGAGTGATTAAACAGATCCAGGATACGAGCCTTCCCTGCTTGGCTGGTGTGAGCCAAGAGGGAGTAGACAAGGCCATCAGGGCCTGGAGCCGTATCCTTTCTGCCGTTTAACACTCGATCCAGCTCCCCAACAGTGAATAGGTGGTCTGCAAGGTCAGGTCGAGAGCAAGCAGCCTCAACCAAGGCCCTACGGGGGCCTGCAAGACGAGCTTGCAGATCACCGATAGACTGTGGGAGGCTAGCGGGGGCAGTACGGGCAGCAAAATGAGCAGCAAGACGAAGTGCCTCGCCAGCAGGGTCAGGATGTGAAGGTGTTCTTGCCGGTCGGGGGGAGTAAACGGACTTAATCCGCGCCCACATCTCACCAAGTGTGGAGTGGGAATCTAGTGACCTGCACCACCTCATCCAAGCCTCGTCCCGAATGCGGCGCTTTTCCTGCGAGACGTGTCGCTCCACTGCAGCCAAGTATTTCCTGGTCAGGGAAGAAGGCCGCAGACGGTAGGTTTTGCGGGCCGAGTTCAGCCGATGGTTAAGTTCTTGGACCCGCTTGTTGTAGAACCAGTGGTCCTTGACGAAAACCGTGGGGCGCTTAGTGAGGGGAATACTGGCTGCAGCGGCGTGACGTAAGGCATGGGCAACCTGCTCAGCATGGTCCTCAAGGGAATGCGGGGGAACAACAGTTTCCATAGCGACCTCCACAGCCCGTGCATACTCTGGCCAGGGTGCACGCCGTAAGTCCCAGCGGGGAGGAGGCGGCGGGGGAGGTGAAAGAGGAGCTGCCTGTAATTCCATCACCACAGCGAAGTGATCACTGGTGAGGAATGAGTGCAGGGACCACGTCGACACACTAGCAAGAGATGCAGAGGCAATGGAAAGGTCGAGCCTGCCGCCTTTGACATGCATGGGTTCGGACAAGTTGTTTAGTAAGGAGATCCCCGCAGTTTCCTCGAGGGCCATGGCAACATGTCGTCCTGCCTCATTTGCCGGAAGGGGCGAGGAGAGGATGGGGTGGTGAGCATTAAAGTCTCCCCCAATGACTGTGGGTACAGCAGCAGCGTGATTTAGAAGCTCCCCAACGTCTAGGGTCCCACCATGACTTTTATAGATATTATATATAGTTAAGGAAGTCGTGGCAAGCTGCAGGGTTACAGCTTGAACTTCAACACCCTCTCCGCAGTGAATAGGGGGGTTGCATTCTGCGCAGGGGATGTAGTCCTTCACAAGGATGGCACAACCCCGTGTAGTGCCCTTGACCCTAGGTAGAAAGAATCCGTTGTAGCCTCGGAGTCTAAAAGGGGAGCTGTGAGGAAGGAGCGTCTCCTGCAAAAGGAATACATGGATATTCTCCGTGTCAGCCACTTCCTGGAGGTGAGGGAGCTTACTCCACGCCCCTAAACAGTTCCACTGCAATACACGGAGGTAGGCAGGAGTGGTTAGAGTGGGGAAAGGTGAGCAGTCCCGTGCAGGAGACCTGGAGCATCGCACTCTGCCTCCACCATTGCCGAAGCTAGGGGCAGCCTTGGTGAGGTGTGAACTGGGCTTTGAGGGTGTGCAGGCTGGCACCGGGGGGGCAGGAGCTCTGCATTTTTCCTCTGTCACTGCTGAGGCTGGGGCAAGTGCCGGTGGAGGTGTGACCAGGCCTGGGGAGAAAACTGTCTGCCGCTGGCGATGAGTAGCCCTTCGCTCTGCCTCTACCACTGCTGAGGCTGGGGCTGGCCCTAGGGAGGAGGTGACCTGGGCTCGGCGGCGACGCTGAGGAAGTGGAGCAGAAGGCACCTTGGCACTGGCTGGCTCCTTGGCCCTGGCCGGCACCTTGACCCTTACTACCTTGACTGGAGATACGGGATGAGGAGCAGAGGGAGAGGGGTGAGGCCGCTTTTTCGCTTCCACCATCTCTGTTAGAGTCTTGTCTACCGTATCCAGAAGGGGCATTGAGTTGATTTGTTTGCCGTGGAGCTCCCCCAGTAGCTGAGCCAAGCACAGGGCTATCTCCCTTCCAAAAGCCCGCAGTTCATTCCCGGTGAAGAGAACCTGAGGAGAGGCTGCTGTGGAGGGCGAAGGTGGAGCAGGTATGTTGGTCGGTGGCGGGGTCACGGCTGGTGTAGGATGATGGACCTCCACTGTCACTGACTGATGAGCGAGGGCCGATGGGAGAGGCGGAAAAGCACTCTCGTCTAGAGCCGGAGGGGGAGGAGCTGCTGCACTGCGCTGCTGACCCCAGACAAAGGTCCCTGGTGGTGCAGGCGTAGTGCTGGTTGCTTGCTGCTGCTGAACCCAGGCCACCTGTCGTTCTCGACCCCGCAGGACCTGTGCGGCTCTCATTGGGCAGCTTGGGTGCCAAGCATGGTGCGGGCCGGTGCAGTTGGGACAATGGGATGCGATTACTTCCTTGGCCTTGAACTCGGTCAGGCAGTGGTCTGTCTCGTGTGGTCCGCAGCACATTCCGCAAACTACAGGCCTGCGGCATGTGGCTCGGTGGTGTCCATACCGCTGACACCGATAGCAACGGAGTGGTTCGGGAGTGTAGGGACGGAGGAAGTAGGTGCCCCAGTTCCCTAGGTCGATGGAAGGCAGCAGAGGACCCCGGAGGGTGACAAGGACCTGGCGTGTCTCCTCCCTGGTGCGCTGCCTCTGGCAACAGGTAGCCTCTTCTACCTGAGGGTGGTGCAAAAGAAGGTCGACTGGCATCCTCAGGGGATACCCCATGACGATTGCCCTGGTCGACCGTAGCCCTGGACTGAGCACGACAAGTTTGATGGGGGAGGCCTCGTCCACTGCCGCCGTTCGTAGGAGATCGTACGATGCTTCGTCCTTGGGTACTAACACCGAGCTCCCATCTTTCCCAATGACATTGGAAGTCCTGAGTCCTGGGAGGTGGTGTTCGAGGGCTGCTACAGCATCGTAACTGGTCACGTGGCCTTCCTGCAGAGGCACGCGAAAGGCTGGAAATTGTGAGTGGGTTGGAGGGGGCACAGCCACTGTCACTGAGGGGCGAGCAGCCAGAGGAGTCCTGTGGGGAGTCCCTGTGCGTCGTGCCGGGGTGGGACCGTTTCCCTGTCTGCGATCCCGGGACCTCTTAGTGGCAACTAGCGTGAAGCCCTCAGCATCAACACGGTCAGGAGCAGCAGCGGAAGAGGCTACAGGAGTGTCGGGCATTGCTTTCCACAGCCATCCGTTCGTGGATGTGAGCAGCCTTGGTAGGCCGTGGTGTGGTAGAAGGCTCGCAAACTTCAGGCCGAGACCGAATGGCGGAAGCACCAGCTGAGGAAATCGGCAGAGAGGGGCGTGCATCCTCGGTAACTGAGGAGTGAGAGCTAGAGGTGGAGGAGCGACGCTCCCTCTTACTCCCCATAGTGCAGGCAGGCCTAGAAGAACCTTGCCTGTGAGGCACAGGTTGCGGGATGTTGAAGGGCCTCGAAGGAGGCACATCCTGAGGAGACTCCGTCCCAGAAAAACTCCCCGACAACTAGCACACTACACACACACACTCAAACACCAGCAAAAAAAAAAAAAAAAAAAAAAAAAAGGCCAGTTCCGTACAGTAACGGGCGCCTAAACTCCCCACCCTCTAAAGGGCGACGCAGGAGACCCGTTACTGCCCCGTGAGGGACTTTCCTAGTCTAACAGAGCTGCCCTCACTGCCTCCTTTAACCAGGCCCTAATGGCCCCCCCTCATGGAAGTGCCCTAACGGCACCCCTTCAGGGTTCAGCGTCTTACTACAGTGAGGGACACTAACGGCGGGCCGGAAAAACACACACACACACACACACACACACACACAGNAAAAACGGCCAGTTCCCTACAGTAACGGGCGCCTAAACTCCCCACCCTCTAAAGGGCGACGCAGGAGACCCGTTACTGCCCCGTGAGGGACTTCCCTAGTCTAACAGAGCCGCCCTCACTGCCTCCTTTAACCAGGCCCTAATGGCCCCCCCTCATGGAAGTGCCCTAACGGCACCCCTTCAGGGTTCGGCGTCGTACTACAGTGAGGGACACTAACGGCGGGCCGGAAAAACACACACACACACACACACACACACACACAGCAAGACAGCAGTCTACTCTTCTGTGACAGAGTCCCTGAAAAAATAGGAAAACTCGGAAAAATTCTCCTCAGTGTCTGAGACCGTCCCACAACTGCCCAAAACGGACTAAACTTCCAAAAAATCTTCCTCTATAACTGAGACTAAGTCCAGTGTGAGAGAGAGACGGGCCAGAGGTCTGCACAACACACTGGCTGGACATGGAGTGGTATGGAAGAGTAATGGTCACTCAGTATTTTTTAATAGTTCTTGCCTTTATAATTGTTGCATTTCTCGATACTAGGATAGTCTGTGCCCATCTGCTACCAAAAATAATCAGGACAAAATCATTTCTAATATTACTACATAGACTAATGCTACTTTTCATATTTGATTATGATAAAGGTAAAGGTTGATATAACTGGTTCAGTGTAGATACGTTGGGTCAACGGCCACTTAGCCTAAAATCTCACACTTCCCTTTTTAAGTTTGCCCTTTGCACCCCCAGTAGTACCATGCTTTCCATTAGGGGTAGTGTCTTTGCCGCTCAGTTCAAGTAATTTCAGTATTTGTGTCAGTGTATCCTTGCCAGACATTCAAAATCAAAAGCTTGAGTATGTTCTTTCTCAGTATTGCATGCTACATTCTTTGTTGCACTTGGACTGTAATTTTTTTTTGGTGGGTGTTGGTGTTGCTGTGGCCTGGCATATATGAAATGGAATGAGGGTGAGTCACAGCAAATGTAAACACTGGGCAGCCATCGTAACTCGAATGTCTGTTGGCTCGTGGGAAACATTGTACACAGTTATCGTATTAGGGAATTTCACCGTTATTGCAAAACTGGGCATACTTTTAGCTCATTGTTCTGTTGACATACTACTTACAAAACTTGACAGGCCTGATAGTGGAAATTATTTTACTATCCATAGCCAAACTCCTAAATCCTGTAAGGGGCGGCCACACGCAAATCCATGTCGTCCTGTCCTTTGCCGTTTTGCTGCCATTCCTCCACCCCACATCCCCCTCTCGTATTTTTAAATTAAGCGCTTTCTTTCAGACTTTCACCCAATTTTATTTTACTGCATTTATGATTGGTGTTCAAGATTTATTTTCCCCATTAATATTTTGAATCTTGACTCTTACATGCCAGGTTTTCTTTCAGGATTGACAGACAAGATTGGAGAGTCCTTGAGTGGAATAGAAGGAACATGATGAGCGGATAGGAGCGGAACAGCCTCAAAAGGAACGGATCAGCCTCTAAAGGGGTGGACCCTTGAAAATGAAGACAGGATTGAGGACAGAAGGCAGTCTGTGGCATCAGCAATGCGTCAAAAAATTCCTGGTAAGAATTTGAGTGTTGCATCACTTATTCTTCTTTGCATACCAGTCAGTTTAGCTGCTATTGCTAAGAAATTTGCCTCTTTGGTGATAGGTCAGTTTAGCCACATTTCAGTGACATCTTTCAAGTTTATTCCTACTGCTTCCATACAATTTTGATTTAGGGAAGGCCATAGTTATTTTCACATTAACTGGCTCTATAATTTTCACCTTAAGATTGCTCTGCATTTTTCATCATGGCTCTGTCTGTAATCCTTTTGCCTTAAATTGGCCCAGTCTGTAGTTTCCACCATAACTTGGCTGTATAATTTTAAGCATAACATAGCTCTGTCTCACCTTGACTTGGCCCAGATTTCTTTAGCAGCTTATTTCTCATTAACTCAGACTTAGAAATACAATGTTAAGGCTCTACGTCCTTCCCACCTTTTCATGGCAGTCATATGTTGGTGTTATAACCTATTGTTGCAACTCTGCTTTAAGTTAGGCTTCGTGTGCATTGATCATCCAGACCTCCTTTCCCCCAAATCCAAAGGGCCACACGTCCATTCACTCACCATTCAAGCCCCAGAATCCTGTTTCTATTTGATACACCCAAAACCATTCACCACACTGTAGCTTCACATAAACGTATCAGATAGTGTGCATTGATACTGGACAGAAACAGCGTACATTATTTTTGCTGCTGAGCTAAAATTCTCTAAATGTAGAAATTGTGAACCACAGGTCAAGGTGAAAGTTTTAGGTCTGATGTTGGGATTTGCTTCCACTTATCGTATTGGCTGTAACCCCTTTAGTGCTTTTGTTTAAAGATCGTATGCATAACCCCATCGATACCAGCCATCTTTCCCAAGCTGCATGAAATAAGTCTGTTGATAGGAAGAAAAGTGTATCTGAGTGAAGAGGGTAATTCTGTTTTTATCCCCTCTAATTAGGTGACGTGTTTTGTTGGCTTATCCTTATTGCCTCCAGATGATTTTATTCGGTTTAAGAAAGGCCTGGTACTGGCATACCTTGATATACGATACCCCAGTTTAACGATTTTTTTTTTTTTATGATTTTGATGTTCTGGACTAAAATTGTGTTTAGGTTGATTTATAAACTGTTTTTAGACTTAGGTTAATGTGTTTTAGCCATAGGTGGGGTGGACATTGTCATTTTGGGGTACGGTTTACTAAGCTTGATATTTTCCAAAAATATTTGACGATTTTCAGAATTTATTTGTTGGTTTTAGTGAGTTATTTACATGTGTTAGGCTTAGGTTAGCTTCAGTAACAGCTGTTATGCCATTTACAATGGCTTTAAACTTGTTTTTGGACTCATCTGTGAGGGTTTAGACTTGGTTGGGGGGAAACCCATGGCTCAAAAACGCATCCCTATACTTTACACGTTAAATCTATCCTGATATACAATACCCTGCCTAACGATGGGTTTTTAGCTAACCAGTTGCATAGTTAAACTGGAGTATATGTGTATTGAAGGGGTTAAACAAACTGGAATTTAGTGGTAGGACCCTAATTTTTTGAAGCAGTTTATCAAGTGACTGTGGTGGTTTGATCAGCCTTCATCCCATACTACAGAATGCAGTCAGCAACCAAATATACTTAAATTATAATAGGGTGGACATTCCATTTTGGTTTTGGGTTTAACCATATGTTAGTTTGGAAGGGCTTCAACATGCATAAGTCTGCCTTTGACACCTCATTGCAGTTCTCCATGCTGCTTTGTCTTTTTCAGGCTGCCTTTACCTCTGCCCCTGACACAGTTCACTCCCTGTGCACCCAGTTATGGTTTAATGTGTGGCCTGAGGATAGACTCGTTTCTATACTCCATATGAGTTAGGCTTCACTTGCCCATGCCATAATTGGTTTGAACATAACCCCATGTATTAATTGGGTAGTGAAGCCCCCTAACACCTATTCCTGTCATATTGCTTACTGTTCCCAGTGCTGCATAATTCATTATTGCCAAACTCTTCATAGGTAACATACAAGAAGATAGTGTGGAAGAGTTGATACATGTGAGACATGTGTGCTGGAAGAAGTTCAGAGAGCTGTTGCCTCTCCTGACATTGAGAGGGCTCTCCCCATGTGCTAAGGGATCTTTGTATGTGGCATGTGTTAGGAGTGTAGTGCTGTATGGTAGTGAGACCTGGGCAGTAAAGGAAGAGGATATTTGCAGGCTCAGACGTACAGAAATGACAATGGCTAGGTGGATGTGCAATTTGTCCCTGAGTGCAAGGCCTGGGGGGGCTGGGTTTTTGAGGGAAGAGTTGAGAGGTGGGATGGGACTGGAGTGTATTGGTGTTGTGATGAGGAGGGGTAGACTGAGATGGTTTGAGCATGTGGAGAGGATGGGAGATGATAATTGGGTACAGAGGGTGAGAAGTGTGAACATTGGGGTAAGGGTTGCAAAAGGTAGACCGGAAAAGACCTGGGACGAGGCCGTTGACTATGACCTCGGATAAGGGACTGAATAGGGAAGCTGCCAGAGATGGAACAGCATGGAGTGCCATCATTAGGTGACAAGGCCTTCAAAAACAAAGGAACGATGTTAAAGAATAAAGCAGTATGGAAGAGGTGTTAGGGAGCCTTCATACCCGATGAGAGTACGGGCCTTGGTAATTTTTCTCTTGCTTTCACCTGACTGTCACTCATGTGTGTTGTTGTTTAGTGCCGGGACTCTTGTTAACTGCTGATGGTTGCCAGCCATTTGGCTCCGAAGGTTTCAGATTTACAAGCCAAATAGATTTTTAGTAGCCAGACTGACTGAGCCAAAATATTTTATGAGCAGTAAATATATTTATTTACACATTGTGATGGTTACAATCATATACAGTAAAACCTCACTAGAACGGACTAATTGGGGCCAAAGTCATTCCAAAAAAGCGGCATAAGGATTTCCCCCTGCTAAAATATTTTCATACATGAGTCATGGCCACAACCCTACTTCACTCCACCATTCCCTTCTAAATTGGGGCATTAACCCATTTGCCTCCTAACTTTTCTCAAATGCTGCTATAAATAATTTATTGCATAACACAGTACAGTTTTTGTAAGGTTTTTACTCAATAAAGGCCATTGTAACACTCGCAGGATAATTTTCATACATGAAGTGTCATAGCCACCATCTTGCTTCACCCCACCAGTTCCTTCTATCCCTATTGCTTCTTAGCTTTTCTAAAATGCCACTAAAAATAATTCGTTGCATTACACAGTACAATTTTAGCAAGGTGTAGACTCCATAAAGGCCATATATAACCCACAAAATAAGATATTATCGCTTATTAAAAGCGTCTTGGCCACCATCCTGCTTCACCTCCACCACTTCATTTTGACTCGTGGTAATATCTCATTTGCCTCTTATTTTTTTTTTTTTTAATTCCACTATAAATAATTTATTGCATGACAGTAAAATTTAAGCAAGGCTTGGATACAATAGAACTCATAAGTAATTTTAAAAAAATAAAAAAAATCTTAACGTAATCATTCAGACTGGCTTGGCTAACCTGATGAAGGATCCTTCAGAGCAAATCCTTCAAAATCATTTCCCATTATCTTGAGGGTCATCATCAAGGAACAGTGAATCATTGTCCCAATTGTTTTCACTGACAAGAGCTGAATTGTGGATGGGAATTGGAGCTGTAGCCTGTACCGTGTGTGTATAATTTTAAGCATTTTTGAAAGACTGTACTGTACACATTATACACTTTAATTTTTACAATCTTACAAACAAATATGATCACTCTGTCTGTATATTTCACTCATTACTTGTCACCATCGAGCAGTATGGGACTTGGGAAAATGACGTTGGGGGGAAATGATGTGGAGAAAAAATAGTTACGTCGCCAGCTCACCACGAACCGAAGCACAATCACACACACCTCTCACTGTGTGATTAAAGCTTGATGTCTTAATATTAATGCAGACCCCTTTTCTAGTTTTTGAGCATTTAGAAAGACATTGTGGGTATAACTTAATTATAAACACTTTTCAAATATTGTACTGTACACATAGAAAAATAGCTACCCTGCCTGCCCACCACCAACCAACGCACGAACACACAAACCGCGCGGACAATATGACCACCCCCCTGTGAGGTTAGGCAGTCCGGAATGCTTCTAGCTTTTTCAGAGTTTTCCTGAAGAAATAATTCCGGTCGGCTCCCTGACTCCGAAAAAAGCGACTTCCAGTGTACTGAAGTCCGTTGTAGTGAGGTCATACTGTATTGGGGTTTGTTGCTGGTGTATATGGTTGATTATCGGTCTATTTTTAAACATTCACAGTGGCAACAAGGAAAGACTTGATCAATCTCAACGTGCCTTTTTGTTCATTTAAGTGAGATTTACTTATTTTGTAGTTTACTGGGTGTTTAAGTGGAAGTGGCTTACCAAACAAAAGCCCTGAGTGCAGTCTAATAATTAAGATGTTTGTTGTTTATTGGTGTTTAGTGCAGTTTTCTAAATGTTTGTCCTTTATTGGTGTTTAGTGGTTTCATAATTACGGTTTGTGGTTAATTGGTATCGTTTAGTGCAGCCTTATGATTATGGTTTTTTGTTCATTGTCATTTAGTGCAGTCCGAGGATGAGATGGAGGGATGGAGTGGAGAGGTACATGAGAGAGGGGGTTGTGAGTTGGGAGCAGGGTAGTGAAATGGCGGGGGACAGAGCGACATGGAGGCGATTTGTTTGTGGCCACCCTGTGCGGGATTGAGGCGTCTGGCAATAGATAGATATGTTGACGGTTTGTGGTTTGTCATGTAGTGCAGTCTCATGATTGCTGTTTTTGTCGTTTAATCCTCTCGTTACCTGTTGATGCAGGCTGTGTCCTACTGTGTGCGAGTACTTGCGAC
>JAGKTI010017552.1:0-18418 GCA_018397915.1 Birgus latro
GGAGTTCCAGTTACAACTGCCCTAAATCGTCCTTCCTCACCTTCCTTCCACACAACGTTATTAATTAGGGTTATTTTATTAATTTTATACTCAATAAAACTGTGCCAGGTGCATTACCTCCTCCAGGAAAATGTGACATCACTCTGATAATAGATATACTCGTGTTTAGCATAATATTAAATCGACGACTATCCTCTATAATCAGTATTGCTTTAGTATGGGAGCCATTAATTAGTTCTCATTATTTACACGTGGATGAATAAGTTAAATAAAAAAAATGTACGTTCGATTTTTTGGATGGTAAGTAGCGAAACAATCAATCATTTCCTGTGGCACCCCACGGGATGCATAGCCTCAATGAACTCTCTCCACCAATATCTGTCTCTTGCCATCTCCTTCAGGTCCCACCAACACTCTTTTCATTGTTCTCAACCAGGTGTCCCTCATCCTACCTCTGCCTTTTCTTCCTCTAGCAGTCCACACTGGCACATCCTGTATTAACCTGCCTTCTTTTCGATATATGTGCTCCAGACATTCTCAGTGAGACAGTCTCACATATTCATCAACTGGTTCCACTCTCGTAATATCCCTTACTCTTTCATTTGTAACTCTGTCTTTACCCCAGGAATCCTTCTCAGTATTTTATTCTCAAATCCTAATACTTTCTGATCTGTTGCAATTGCACTGTACCATGGTTCATGCCCATTAATTAAAACTGGTCTAACCATGGACTTGTAACTTTTTACTTTAGTATGTACCGAAACCATATTATTATTCCAAACAGATTTCAACATTCCAACAGCTCGCCAAGCCTATCTAATCCTCTCCTCAATTTCACTATTTAATGATCCATTAGATGACACAATCGTTCCCAGATGTTTAAAATTTTCTACATTTTTCACCACATTATTCCTAATCACACAAACGGTTTGGTTCTCCATGTTCATATTAATAATTTCAGTCTTTCCACAATTTATAACCAGTCCCAGTTTTTCTTCTTCCTCCCCTAGACAATCAAGCACCCTCTGCATCTCGTAAATACTTCCACAAATCAGTACAATATCATCTGCATAATCCAAATCCACCAGCCTCTGATTTTTTTTCCAGTTAATTCCTGCACCTGTTCTCCTTGCAACCTTTCTGATAACATAATCCATAACCAAAACAAACAGCAATGGCGTAAGAACTCCTTGAATCACTCCTGACCCAACTTCAAATGGATCACTCAAAGAACCACCCACCATTATCTAACAAAAAGTACCTTCATGCAGGCCTTTAATAATATTTACAAACTTTTCTGGTATACATAGAATCTCATAATTTTCAACATAGCTCCACGTGAAACACTATCAAACGCCTTTTCAAAATCCACAAAACACATACTAAGTGGCATTTTCATTTCATTGGCTTGTTACATTAAATGCCTTACAATAAAAATCTGATCATTACAACCTCGACCCTTTCTCATTCCCGCTTGTTCTTCGTTTAAAATTTTATCAATTACTGGCTCTATTCTGTTCAACAAGATATTGGAAAAGACTTTTGCAACTACAGGTGTCAAAGTTATCCCTCTCCAATTTCCACACACACTTAAATCTCCCTTTGCTTTTGGTATTTTTATAATAACTCGATTTTTCCACTCTTCTGGAATTCCACCATTATCCCCGGCTGCATTAAAAAGTTTCAAAAGCGCATTCATTAACTTATCATTTTCCACCTTAAGCCATATTTCATCCTCTCCTGGGGCCTTAAAATTCTTTAATTCCTTTATAGATTTTGCTACCTCTTCCAAGGTTATATCCCCTGTTTCTATCTGCAAATCTCTCTCGGCTGGCAAATTGTCTTCAGTTGGGACTGGTCTATTTAGAACAGATTCAACATGCTCTTTCCACCTTCCTTTTATATCCAAATCTGTAGTCATCAAGTTACCATTTCTATCTCGTACAGGTATTTCCTTCCTTCTCTTTTCAGTCCCAGTTAACTCCTGTATGGCCTGATACGCTGCTCTAGTGCTCTGACCGTCATTTTTACCTAACTTAATTTCTGTCTCTGTTGCCTTTTCATCATACAGCCTCCTCTTATCACGTCTAACAAGTCTTTTTACTTCAAAATGTAAACTCCAAGTACTTCAGCTACCTGGCCATCAACATGTTCTTCACTTCTTAACTTCACCTCTTTCCTTTTCTGAATTGCATTCCATATTTCATCTGACATCCACTTTTTCCTTCTCACTTTTCCCTTTTTCTTAATAGTAATCTGAGCACTCTCATGCAAAACCTCTTACCTCTCTCCGCATTCGATTAATATCATTGTCTTCAGATTCCATCAAAGTCTGCAGGACTAGAAACCTGTTCCGAAACTTTTCCTTCGTGTTCTCATCATTTCTCAGCTCATCAAAATCATATTTATTACCTCCTGTACAATTACCATTAATGTTTCTCAAGTTTTATTTCAATCTTTGACACAAGTTGATGATCACTACCTATATCTGCCCCCCTCCTTACGCAAACATCTTGCATATAACTCCTATGCCTTCTGCTAATTGCAGTGTGGTCAATCTGGTTACAATATTTACCACATGGTGAAATCCAAGTAGTTTTATGTATTTTTCTATGCCCAAAGAGAGGTCCACCAGTCATAAGGTCATTTGCCAAACAAAATCTTCCAAATCTCACTCCATTTTCGTTTCTTATACCAACACCCTCCTTACCCATACAATCTTCAAAGCCATCCCTACTACTACCAACAATCGCATTAAAATCACCAATGCAAACTAACACATCATGTCTTGCCACTCTGTTCACTACATCCAGCAGCTTCTCATAAAAGTCATCCTTCATTTCATCAGCAGTCTCATTTGTCGGAGCGTGCCCTACCACCATACTGATATTACCACGATCAGATTTTAAACAACCATAAAGCAAGTGCTCATTAATTGGCTCAAACTCACACAGTGCCTGCAAGCATCTCTACTCAGCAGTAACCCTACTCCTTGGTTATGATTTCCACCACTCCTACCAGAAACCAACGAAGTAATACCATCTTCCAAATTCATTTTATCAACTCCAAGCAACGTCGTGTCTATAAGAGCACAAATATCTATGTTGTGTTCCTCGAACACTGAAATAAGTTTTTCCATTTTACCAGCCTGATTGAGAGTTCGAACGTTCCAATTTCCTATTCTTAAGGTTCTTTTTGGATGTATAAACTTATTCCTACGCTGTGGGACTCCTAGCACCCTCTGCCCACTTAACCCGTCACGTCCCGATCGATTTTGCACCACTGACCCCCCCCCCCCAGTCCCACCAAATTTTGGATTTTTTTTGGGGGGGGCTCAAACCTCCTCTCTTGGTGAAAAACATCGAAAATTCATAGAGAAATTACCCACCTGAGCTTAAAAATGCTCGATACAAGGTAAGGGTACCCTCACCTGGCTCGCTCTTTATGGCTGGTGTGGCTGCAGAGAAAATGGTAGTATGGGAGGGTAACTATTTAAAATCACTCGATTTTGGTATTTATTTATTTGGTACGAATTTATATGTAGTACAAGAGTATATTGGTTTTCACACAATAATATAGGCGATAAAAGCGTTGTTCACTCACAAAAAACATCAACATATGGCACCTTCCGTTACGGCATTACCACCTCATCACTTCTGTTTGTTTCTTCCTCTGGCTTGTTTCTTCCTTTGTCCTCCACCTCAGGCATCACTTTCGCCGTGAATTTCATCACTGGAGAGACCATGGCGCGACATGTCTTTACTGGCCAGGTCACTGCTAACAAGCGAGTTGCCAAGAAAATGGCGTGCGGGGGGGGGAGGTCAGGTTGGTCCAGGCAGTATCCCTACCTGACGGTGGGTAGAGGAAGGTCTCCCACATATGCCTACCAAAAATCACCCGTGGAACTTGAAAAATGTGCAAATGACGGACCTTGCAATTGCATCACGTATGGGTATGTCGTCGGGTGTCACCGTGAAAAAGCGTTGTAACATACCTGTTCCTGGAGTCCCCCAAATGAAAGATATAGCTTGCCGCAAACAAGTTTATTCATACAAGTTTCGACCTGAAAGATGTCATTTATATCAGAATGCGATAAATAATACAAACAGCATACAATGTAATATATATAGAACAAATAAATCATATACATGACAGTATTTAACTTCCTGATCAGTCCTCTTCTGTGATAGTATGAATTGTACTAAATTGTTCAACCTGTAAAGCCAGGAATTCTGATAGTACTCGTGTGTATAATGTAATTCTATAGTCCACTGAAGAACTTACTTATTAACAGTATTAGTAATATGCAATAGCCAAATAACACAATGTCAAAACAATATGGTAATCGAACAAATAAAGACTCAAACGTTAGCCCTGCAACATTTGAGAGGACCGCAATGAACACAAACCCCGATGAGAGCATCGGCCATAGTCGAGCTCTCCATAATCACTGAAACTTATGTCAGGGGGAAAATGTAATATCGTATAACTGGAGTATACAATGTATAGCTATGTGTGCTAGGAATGACTATCGAGTCATTTATTACGAGAGAATGGACTCGTGAAATCAAGTGGCGATTTCACTTTAAGCTGGCTTACTTCGCCAATTCTCTAGAGTCGAGAATTTATAGACTTTCTCAACGGTACACAGCAGAGACTAGACGCTCAAGTAGGCTGTATTACTGTACTGTTGACCTCTGAGAAAGTTAGTTTCTCCCCTTAACATTCAAAAAATAATAATAATAATAATCAGGATCTTGGCTGAGCTGAACTCCTAGCTAGCACAACGGATT
The DNA here is from genome assembly GCA_018397915.1 of Birgus latro. Taxonomy (NCBI): domain Eukaryota; kingdom Metazoa; phylum Arthropoda; class Malacostraca; order Decapoda; family Coenobitidae; genus Birgus; species Birgus latro. The sequence goes on from JAGKTI010017552.1 coordinate 4,794, forward strand.
TAAGGATTAATACCAAAAGCTGGCCTAAGTACCAGTCGTGATTAATATAAGGAATTGTGCTAACGTGAAGTAGCAAAAGTGTACTAAATATGTGGGGAAATAAAACACGACTGTTACATGTAACAAAGCTCAAGAAAACGAACTGTAAATTTATTGAATACAAGAAAATAAATTTACGTTACATGAATTAATTCAAATCAAAGAAAGGGAAATGCACTCACTCAAACACTCAGACAAATAGCTAAATAACCCCAAAAACTTAAGCCTGGGAAAACAAAAGAAAATACTGATCGGTATAGGTGAGACCGCTGCTGTAGTCGATCACCAAGCTGGTGGGAGCTTCGGGAATACACGCCAATGCAAGGTGAGACCTGAAATCACTAAGAAAAGTGATCACTCGAGCTTTCGTAAAGCATATCCGCACGCACCGAGACTACAGGACAGACTGGCTATGGTTTTGAGTGTCCGACGTAAGGAACGTGAGAAAAGGGAGTGGCCAACCAACGGCCGGGAGGCAGAAGCGATAATTCAGAAATTATCGCTCAGAGGAATGCACCGTCTGCACATAAAGACAATCACTCACGAAAGAATGACGAAAGTTTTGACAACTTGATGTGAATATAAGTACGCGAGCGGACGGTTGAGAGAATGAGCGAAATCTCGTGCATTTCAGAATCATTCGTTGCTCCCGCAAAATCACTCGATGTCACGATTTACGTTACGTAATTTCAGGATGTAGAAAATTCGTGACATTACGCCCCTGAAAAATCAAATTTTTCTGTGGAAAAATTTTAACATTATATATACTGTATATATATACACCCTAGCTCAGTCACACAAGATTCACACTGTGGTGTGTGTACTATCCTGTTACAGGAGAAGAGCACTGTCGCCTAATGAGCGTACAAATCTCGTATTTACGTTAAGAGAAGCAAGCTTGAGGGAAAAACTCCGAGATGACAGTGAAAAATCCTGTACTCAGGTCAAACTGAGCGAAAGTTCACTACATTTACATTGACAACTAATTGTTATGCAGCGTTGTGTATGTGATACACGGTGTAGGTGTAACAGTTGTAGTGTAACTGTACCTACGTGTAAAGCAATAATAATAATAAAAATTAATGCAATAATAAAGGCGACGAGGGCAGAGAAGAAGAGGTGGCAGCGTGCAGCAGAGACGATCAATGGTCCTGGACATCTGCTTCACCAAGCAACTGTATCTGTGGAATGAGTCAAGGTGGAACATCAATAGTGTCAATGTGAGAATTTGTACTAAATTACAATTTCATCCACCCAGCAATCAATCCATACACAACAGAAAGTACATTTTAGCTGAAAATAGGTTAACAGCAAGTTTTGTACATAGGAGGTCGCCATTATTTCCTTAATAGTTGCCCTTTTTAACCTATACTTATGCCTAATAAAGGGCTCGTCGTCAGTGTCCTCGGTTGGGATCGCCGTGACTGCCCGTTTGTCATCGGTGTCCTCGGGTGGGATCGCCGTGACTGCACACTTATAACTACACTTATTTCTACAAAGGGCTCGTCATCAGTGTCCGCAGTCGGGATCACCGCGACTACCCGTTTGTCCTCGGTGTCCTTGGTTGGGATCGCTGCGACTGCTCACTTATAAGTAATAAAGGTAAGTCGAGAATCCCTATGCAAACTTGGGCAGGTCATATTTTAACACCCTGCGTGGGTGTGAACACTCATGTGGCTTTTGTGTAATCTCCGGGAATCCTCGAGACACACCACAAGGTAATTCAAACACAGCTTCAGATTGCCTCTGCGGGGTCTCGAACTTCCCCCTTAACCTACAGTACATACAATATGTACAAGCCCTACGCTTACGACTAATAAGGGCTCGTTGTCGGTGTCCGCGGTTGGGATCGCCGCTACTGCTCATTTGTCCTCGGTGTCCTCGGTTGGAATCGCCATGACTATGGACTTATGAGCTACGGTACATATGTATGTACAGACCCTAGACATTATGTCCTGTTGGGCCAATGAGCAAGACGTGAGATCTTAGTAGCATAGTACTGACTGGGAACCAAGCTAGTTCTTGGATTGCTCAAATCTCTTAGAACAGCACAGTCTTAGGGAACCCAGTGTACGGCAGATATCCACATTACCACTGCCCTCTCTCACATGACTCAGATATTATGGGCGTGGATTCAAACGGCACAGGAAGGAAACTTTCCTGAATGGTGGTACGTCGACACACATTACAGGAGTGCACAAAACTATCTATTTCCTGTCCCATTCCTGGCCAGCAAAAGTCAGCACGGATACGACCCTGGGTTTTCTTTTTGCCCATATGACCTCCTGATGCTAAACAATGACCCCATTCTAACACTGCTTGGCGGTACTTCGAGGGAACGACAAACTGCAGTCGAACCTCGCCCTCGAGTGTTCGTGACTCACGGTAGAGCCGTCCTTGTTTGCGAAGGAACCTAGCTCGTCCATCCCGTGAATACTTGGTCACTTTACCCTTTTGTTTCTTCCGCACAACAGCAAGTGTCGGGTCAGATTGTTGTTCTTGGACAACATCTTGACTACAAATCAGATCCTGCAGCAATGCGATGGGCACCAGGGTGACACAATTTGTAGCCTTGGCCATGGCTCGTGTTACTGCAGCCGAAGTCTGAGTAGTGACATCTGTGGTGCAACTAAACTTGGCACCTGGTATATTACCAATAATGAGGTCAAACATAGGTTCTTGCATGACAAATGCAACTGTTGAACCTGTGTAAAAGGGAGATGCTACCTGGATATGTGCCTTAGGGAACAATCTCACTGATCCATCAATAAGCTGAGCTTGGATCTGTCTGCCTGTATATTCTTCAGGACGAACAAGACTCTGCCTGACAGTGCAACCTGAGGAACCATCGTCTCTCAGTACATTTACAGAAACACCTCCCACAAACCCTGGCTGAACAAAGAAGGCACTGTTATCTGTGGGAGGGCCTGTGGAGGAAGCGGCCAGCCATTGATAAGGCTGCATGGCACACAACTCTTCAAATCTGACAGGACTAGATGCCTTAGGGGTCGTACCCAAACTAGGTGCATGAGGAGTTGTACTCACCATCTGGGGAGCAGGAGCATTGACGACCTGTGGAGGAGAATTCACCATCTGAGGGGGACTAGAGAACTGTGAAGGAGGACCTGTGCTGGTGGGGACGGCACCATAGTGCGCCTGTTGGGGAATGAAGGCTGCGTTTGCCTCCTGCCTCCCATACACTAGGGCTAATGCTGAAAAGGTTTGTCCCGGTTGTTGATTGCGTGACTGATACTGCTGCTGCTTAGGGTACTGCTGCTGCTTAGGGTACTGCTGCTGCTTAGGGTACTGCTGCTGCTTAGGGTACTGCTGCTAGTTCGGGTACTGCTTGTACCTCTTCCAGTCAGGTTTCTGTGTATTCTGCCCCTGGTCCTTCTGCGGTTTGTTTGGACCTTGGCCATTATTCTGAGAACGGCCTTGATGCTGGGGTTCAGTCTGGGATTGCTTACCAGACTTAGCAGTATCTTTCTTATTCCATGGCTGTTGCCTACGAGTTTGGTACCCGTATGCAGTAAAGAAAGCATCAGCCTTTTCCACCATTTGGTTTGCATCCTTCACTTTGGACATCTTGAGCTGGGCCATAAGCTCAGCAGGCCACGACTTTTCCAGCTGTGTGCGCAGCACGAGGTCGATCATTCCCTCTCGCGTGCTGGGAGTCTCGTCCTTTTCCATCCACTCGCCTAAGTATGCCGTGAGATGGTCAAGGTAATGAACAGCTGTCTCCTTTTCCTGGAGACACGCCTTCATGAACTGATTCCTAGCATGATCAGCGGTAAGACCATACGCTTTGATGAGAGCGGTCTTCATCATCTTGTACGTGAGATTATCTCCGCGAATTCTGTGGAGAATGTCGAGGGCAGGGCCCTCAAACAGGCTAAGGAACTGAAGCCGCTTAGCTGCCTCATCCAGATCGTACAGCTGTGCCATGTCCTCGAAACGAGCTATAAATGGCTCGATTTGCTCACCTTCCTTGTAAGAAGGAAGCTTGAGACGTGGAGTTGCTAGAACAGGTGCTGGGAGACCACACGTGGAACTTGGATTAGCTGCACCCGATGTACCTGAAGCCAAGGAGTCTCGCTTCAGCTTCAGCACTTCAAGCTCATGTTTTTCACGTGCCTCGCGCTCGGCACGCTCGTGTTCACGTACTTTGCGCTCGTGTTCACGTGCTATGTCACGTTACTCCCGCTCCTTATCTTTCTGACGCTCCTCGTATTCGCATTCCTTTTGGCTTTCCTCGTGCTCAATTTTCCTCTCTTCACGGGCGGCATTCTCGCGTTGCTGCTCGTAATTGCAGCGCGACAGGACATAATCACGAATTTCCTGGGGGTTAGTAAGCTCCATATCCTTGGCTTCCTGGAGGTATGTACTCTCCATGATGCTCAGATTGAGACTGAGTGACTAAAGTAAGAGCGAGTGAGTAAATTGGCAATAATTCCAAGCTAGAAGTTTATCCTGGAATGAGGTCGCCAGATGTCAGGGGGAAAATGTAGTATCATATAACTGGAGCATACAATGTATAGCCATGTGTGCTAGGAATGACTATCGAGTCATTTATTACGAGAGAATAAACTTGTGAAATCAAGTGGCGATTTCACTTTATGCTGGCTTACTTCGCCAATTCTCTAGAGTCGAGAATTTATACTTCCTCAACAATACACAGCAGAGACTAGAAGCTCAAGTAGGCTGTATTACTGTACTGTTGGCCTCTGAGAAAGTTAGTTTCTCCCCTTAACATTCAAATAATAATAATAATAATAATAATAATCAGGATCTTGGCTGAGCCGAACTCCTAGCTAGCACAACGGATTTAAGGATTAATACCAAAAGCTGGCCTAAGTACCAGTCGTGATTAATGTAAGGAATTGTGCTAACGTGGAGTAGCAAAAGTGTACTAAATATGTGGGGAAATAAAACACGACTGTTACATTTAACAAAGCTCAAGAAAACGAACTGTAAATTTATTGAATACAAGAAAATAAATTTACGTTACATGAATTAATTCAAATCAAAGAAAGGGAAATGCACTCATTCAAACACTCAGACAAATAGCTAAATAACCCCAAAAACTTAAGCCTAGGAAAACAAAATAAAACACTGATCGGTATAGGTGACACCGCTGCTGTAGTCGATCACCGAGCTGGTGGGAGCTTCGGGAATACACGCCAATACAAGGTGAGGCCTGAAATTGCTAAGAAAAGTGATCACTCGAGCTTTCGTAAAGCATATCCGCACGCACCGAGACTACAGGACAGACTGGCTATGGTTTTGAGTGTCCAACGTGAGGAACGTGAGAAAAGGGTGTGGCCGACCAACGGCCGGGAGGCAGAAGCGATAATTAAGAAATTATCGCTCAGAGGAATGCACCGTCTGCACATAAAGACAATCACTCACGAAAGAATGACGAAAGTTTTGAAAACTTGATGTGAATATAAGTACGCGAGCGAACAGTTGAGAGAATGAGCGAAATCTCGTGCATTTCAGAATCATTCGTCGCTCCTGCAAAATCACTCGATGTCACGATTCACGTTACATAATTTCAGAATGTAGAAAATTCGTGACAACTTACATCATCCCACTCAAATACAGAATCCCTTTACCCAGCACTGTATAACCACCCAGTTCTAAAACAAATATGTAATACATGAGAGTACATACGAGACATATGGTAGTCACAAATTATACCATTTGGTATAGTCAAAATTCACTATCCACATAGTATGCCTAACATACCGTACTTAAAATATAAATCTTAACACAGGAGAGTATATACTGAATACACACAATGCTACAATACCGAATGTGGAATCATGGTCGCCGTGAACAGTGTGCGCACCTGCACTGTAATCAAAGCAGCTCGAAACTGATGTCGGGCAATCATTCACGGGCGCCAGCTAACATACGAAACAAATGACCATCTAGATCCACACCCGGGATGAGAGAGGAAAACAAAAACAAAAACATCATTTACTAGCATTTACACTTTCACACACAAATCCTTATTTAAGTCAAAAGAATCCTAATAAATTCTTAAGATCTTCTAAATCACTCATGTTATTTGTATGCACAATTACAATAAGGTCCAGATATATACAGATGACCCACAGCCTAACAAACCATTATCGTCATTGATAAATGATACGATACCCATACATCGACGGGACGCCCGGGTTAAGGGCTGCATGGAAATGAGGACCACTGCTTCATAACCAGAGTTCAAGATTTCTTGGGCAGAAAAATATTTTACCCTGGTGCCAATGCTAGTGGTTCACAGGAACCAGACAGTGGAGAGAGGAAATTAACTAAAAAAAATAAAATAAAATGCAGAGGGTTAGGACAGATTAAGTACAAGGGAAAGAGAGACAGCAAAAAGAATGTAGATAAAAGTGTCCTTTTTAGTCGCCTCTTACAACAAGCTGGGAATACTGGGGAAGTATTCTGTCCCCCCTTCTCCAGGGGGTAACGCACATACTAAATAACAAATCTTTCCTACCTACTGGCCAGTGGTACTCAACGATTCATATTTAGGCAGCGAACTTAATATAGTGGGCAAAATACAGTATAATCAATCTTGTCCGAGTCAGTACGGTTAAGATTTTATGATACGTCATTTGATATAATGACAATTATTACCGTATAAATTTGTATTGCCCATTTATATTATAATGTTCATGATTTTCACCAAAATCTTTCTGGAACAATCAATACTCAATCACGTATATATTCTAAGGGCAACATGAATATGTCTTTACACCACGGGGTTTATACGTAGCTTGACTTCTCAGAGTCAGGTCTAATGAAGTGAAAAATGGCGGATGATTATAAAGCTAGTTCCCGCAAACTGTAACTGGACAGATGTTTCCACTAACTGATTATTTTAATGCTTGTTTCTTAGTTTCCTTTAAACAGTATATAATAAATTTCTATTAACTATACAAAGAATATAGTATCCGATATTTACAATAATAAACTAATATATACAAGCTATACCGAATCCCACACATATTAATTTACTCCAACTGCTTCACTGAGACAATGAAGCCAGATATAACCTATTCGTGTCAGGATATTTCTTCTGTGGAAGATATTTCCCACATCCTGGGGGGCCACGAACAAACATGCTATTATAAATGAAGTTTATTGAGTGGTCGGATTTTTCTATCCAAATTATCCTAATCCTCCACCTAGTTTGTGTTGATGGTTTGTAGCTAAATACCTATATCCTCTTGACCCAGCCACTTACTTCGAGCTTGCATCACAGCCATACGTTTTGCTCGTTCATTGCTTGTATCATTATGCTGGGCTGACTTGATATTTCTAATGAAATCAGTTTATCAATAGTTCTAATTGAAATATTTCCTTTAGAAAGAACCTTGACTACTCTGACCGTGCCACTTTTATCTGTAATTATTTTACCTATGGGCCACGTGGATCGAGGTGTGTAACAGTCAGTTAGCACTATATCGCCAGGCTTTAACTTACATATATTTGACATAGTTTGCTTTGTACCATAATGATGTTCTCTTAGAGATGTAAGATAACCCTCACACCAAACGTTATTCCACTGACTAACGAGTTTATTAAGTTTATTAAATCCTTTTATTAGAACTTCTGGTTTTGCATCCCCTAAAGCAGAGGTTCTTAACCTGGAGGGCGCGCCCCCCTAGGGGGGCGTGAGTAAATTCCAAGGGGGACGCGAGCCAGGGAGAAAAGGTAGGATTTTCTCTAATTATATTTGTAATTCTCTTAACAAGAGCGTGGCCATAATCAAGATGATTATGAAAGAAATACAAAACATGTTTGGACAGCTTTATGAACTATGAAATTCACAGCAGTTTAAAGGCTTTCTGCTATCTCTAGCATACCTGGTGGACATCTTCAAAGAGCTGAAAGCAATCAACCTTAAACTACAAGGGAAAACATCAACATCATCATGCACCACGACACCATTCGTTCCTTCAAAGTCATACTCGACCTCTGGAAATGTCGAATTCAGGATGGATATACATCCAGTTTTAGTAACATGGATTCAGTTTTCATTCACAGTTACCTTGAATCTGAGTTTTAAAAAAAGAATAATAATCACTCGTCTGAGTGAAAGCAGAATTAATTAGATACTTCCCAGATATAGATGAGAAGTGTGAAGCCTGGAAATTCATCAGGAACCCATTTCAATGTGAGGTAGCTGATGTTTCAGAAGTGCAAGAGTATTTTCTTGAGTTAAAGTTCAACTCCTCAGCTGAAGAGGACTTCAAAGAATTGGATCTTGAGACTTTCTGGGTTAAGTGTTTACCCTCCGATCTCACATCAAGCTCTTCGAATTCTGACAATCTTTGGATCCACGTATCTTTGTGAAGTTGCATTTTCCATGCTCGTTGATGTCAAGACCAAGTATAGAAACTAGCTGAAAGTTGAAGGGGACTCACGTTGTGCACCCTCTGGCATTCGACCACACATTCAAGATCTGGTAGCTAAGAAGCAGTGTCAAGTATTTCATTAAATTAGTAAGAAGGTAACCTCTTTAAATATGCTGGGTATATTGTTTGCACAGAATTCGTGCTCAATAAAAAGACTAAAAACACCCATTTCTTTTCAGTTTCTCCTTAAAATGTGGGGGAGAATTTTATCAGTTTGGTTGAAGATGCCTGGGGGCGTGGAGGGAAGGACCAACTGTTAGAGGAGGCGTGGTAGTAAAAAGATTAAGAACCTCTGCCCTAAAGTATGCAGAGAGCCTGGATCTTTAATTAGATCCTTATTTATAGCTGGGGAAACGGGTTCTATTAATCTCCCTTGAAGCAAATGATTGAGTGTTAAAGCCTCTGGTTCGTTAATATTCTCTTGTATGTAAGTTAGTGGACGATTGTTAATTCTGGCCTCTATTTCTACCAATACTGTCCTCATCAACGCTAACTCTTATTTTGTAGAAATTTTCTCAAACATCTCCTGACCACTCCTATCATGCGTTCGTAAAATCCACCACGCCACGGTGCTTTGGGTGGAATAAATTTCCATTGACATCTACGTCACACAAAAAACTCTTGTACTTCTTGGAGGTGGAAGAAATCTTTGAGAAATACTTCCCTAGCTTTAAAATTAGACCCATTGTCAGTAATAATCATTCGTGGACACGATCTTCTCCCAGTGTATCGTCTAAACGCTCTTATGGCTGTACTATTGTAATGAAGGATTTTTTTATCTATCTAAATCCTAGCGCTTTAGCCGCCAGTGTCGTGCCGCGTATTTTAGCACTATAGAGAAATTAAATATCACACCGGGTTACCCACCAGTGTAACGGTTAGAACTTTGACTATATGAATTAATTGATTTTTACTGATTACTGAGTACTACTGATGAAGGAATTCTAGAATTTTTAAAGAAGGCCTCGCAAATTGATTACCACTAGGAAGAAATACCAACAGGTAGAAGTAGAATTAATTTTGTATGCTGCCACCACCCAGCGTTTGCCAGGAAAGAAGTTATTAGTCCCGTACAGTGAAAGAAGGGACAAGGAGGCCTAGGAACAGTAATCAGGGTAGCGTGAGAAAATTTGAGAGCGTGAATTTTATAGATAGTAACATACCTTGCGGGCCACTCGATCTCACAATCAACTTCCCAGAGGAATTTAGACCAAACACATAAGAAAATTTAATTAACTATATTACTATCCTTAACTTACATAAAATAAAATTTACCCTCGATCAGGAAAAAGTAACTAGTACACAGTTATAATTCAGTCTCTGATTCCACCAGATTAACTGAGAGAATTAATGCTCTCTTCTCCACAGAATATAAATCAAACTGACTCACATATCACGGTACAAAACTTATTAATCGAGAGATTACCACCACTGAAGATCCTCTGGCTTTGCGCTCAACAAGATGTTGATTATACTGCACACAGATGAATTGCCCGATACATAAAATACATACATTAAGAATACACAAAACTCGACCTCTTAACCCTACACGAGGTACACAAGTAAAGAGAATAAGAATGCTACAAAACTCTGCCGTGACTTGATAAACCACGGTCTCAAATGGACTCGTAGATTCTCTCCCAGGCTCACAACTTGTCACCAAGGATTGCTCTAGATTTACTATATTCACCCCTAATTTCCATGGGTTTACACATTATGACATATCTATGTATAAGATCGGTTGCACAAGAATGATTCAATATATATTATCACAGTGCTTGCAATACCCTGTATGTTATAAAAACCAACACTACAAAACACACTCGCTTTTATCTAGAATATTTCATTTTAGGAGAGAAGGCTTTACCAAGTGGACCATACGAATACATAATCGACAACTATGCATAAAGAAATGAACTAAGTGGAACTGTGTAAGGGCTTTGGCAATCAGGATTACGAGTCTTTTCGTAGACGGCAACCCGACTTCATGACGCCACACCGACAACCTGTGGATGCGTCCTCTCGATATGAGATATCGGCTCGAAGTCACATAAAGGAATTGGGAAATATTATCAGACAACTCACTTTATATATATGGACAGAATGAAAACTAATTATCAAGACGTAAGGGGGGGAAATAATGAATTTACTCTAGACCGACCTGTGGATGCGTCCTCTCGATATGAGATATCAGCTCGAAGTGAAGGCTTGCGGCCAGGACGCTCCGTCAATCCCGCGATGTTCTACAACGGATCTGGCTTCGACTTATTACTCTACAGTTTACTTATTATACAATCATCAAGGAACTTGCATCAAGGAATTTTCTCTCTCCTCTACTTAGACAAAAATGACTTATGATGATTTAAATTTTGTGGCAGTAACATGGTCCTAACAGTTTTAAACCGAAGCCTAAACTCACGCATTCACTTAATTATTTCCACGCGTCACCTTTGTCTGTCCTATGTGATCAGGCGACAGTGAAAAATAAATACATTTTGCGGCTATGAATGACTATAATCAATAATCAGACTTTACCTAAGCTCATAGACATTATCATTTAGTACAACAAGATGATAAACACAAACTCAACTACAAAATTCCGAATTCAAAGTGCAAATGCATCTTATCGCGAATTTTAACCTCGACTTAACTTTCTTCACCTCTTTATCAAAAACAGGACATGAATTTGCGCATCCATCTCGCTCCACACGGTCTTACATGTTAATAATATTACTCTCCTGCTACACTTTAACTAAGATCGAGCCCAAAAATGAATTACAAGGTCCACTTCCCATACATTGCATCAGTTTAAACAGGGTCCAGAACTACACTTACACCACACTAAAACTAACTTAAATTACACTTATATTAACATATTATACTTATAATTATGCTTAAATTATGGCACTACACGGGTGCATCCTCCAGAAAAAAAAATTTGAACATCATAAGTCTACATACAATACATTCTTCTACACTTCTTAGAGACATGTGTGCAGACAGGACAGACTTACCCAACTTGACTGTGAATTACTCTATGAACTCCAGATTAAGACAGTGTCCTCACTATCTGATACTCCCATAAGTGGCACCTGTCGGTCCACGAATAATTTGCGTACCCCAGGGGGTCGCTTCTCTGTCACCAGTGAACTCCCAAATATTCAGTAGAAAAATGTGCTCCAGTCAACCTCCTGCCTGAATGATAACATGGTCGTCTCATCTGGACAAACCTGTACTTTCGCTGCTAGGATCATCCCAGGGGCGCTTCACATGCATTCAACCCACTACCACATTTACGCTCTCCATTCATACTTCCTTGTGCTTCCAGCTCTCCACCTAGGAACTGACGAGCGCCTGTCAGGTCCTGAAGTCACTGTTACACCCTAGGCCATGCTGACTGTGAGATGAGGGAGTTCTGCAGATTTCCCTCGAATTAAAGCAACATAATATTCCCACCGAACTGGGCTACGCCCATGACACATACTCTGATTAACCACAAACACGAGATTAAACTCTCTCTGAACTCGCAAACTACCACAGTCAATAGTCAGACGGTCCGACCCGCACACACTTCCCTATCCAGCACTTCACTAAATATTACCAAACCATCTTATCAACACTTCATCACACTACAACACTTTAACATTCCTCAATTAGTCTGCGTGGAGGTCGTCTTTCACGTGGTGGTAATTGATCATCCTCTGGATCAGGTATGAACGCTTCATCCGGGGGTTCTAAGAGCCACTCTTCTCCTCCATAATAGGGTTTTACCTGTCCGGCAGCTCTTTGCAACGCTTTCCCTGTGAATACATTTTCTATCACATATACGCTACCTTCCATTAACACTTCCACCACACGATACGGACCATCCCACTTCACGTTAAGTTTACGACACGTGCCAGGAATCACTGTTTCTTTCTTGACCCATACAAGAGTACCAACTTCAACCACTTGGTTTTTCCGCCTTCTATTAGCTACGTCTCGGAACCTTCTCGACATTTTCTGGTGAGTGTCCCGTATGAGGGCGTGAGCTGTGATGATCTCATCTTCCTCACCATCGACTGAAGGTAATGACGCACTGACCAGTCTGGGAGGGTGGCGAGAAAAGAAGGCGAAGTACGGCTGCTGACCCGTTGATGTATGCACCGCCTGGTTCATGGCGATCTGACATGACTGGAGCAATTGGGGCCATCGGAGAGGGTGGCCCTGACATAAAGCGGAGAGGACGGATTTCAGGGTCCTGTGCATTGTTACGTGTGGCCGATATACGTTGCTTATATTCATATATAATACTCAGAACCTTTAATATTCATTAATTAGTACCATGCTTAGAGTTTTGTGAAAAGAGTTTATAAATATCATATAGTAGGAAACAGTCTGGCCCAGCTCTGTTTCGATGTTTCTAGAGGTGTTTCGAACCACAGTCTCGTATTTGCTTGTGGTTTCGACCGTTGTTTCGGTTCTGCCCTTCTTGCTTCTTTGAGTTTCGCTTCTTGCTTGTGAGTTGCCCTTCTTGCTTCCTTGAGTTTGCATGGGCCGGGCTGGGACTGTCCAGGGTTGCCAAAACGCGGAAATATCGTCTGCTATGCGGATAAAACAGTCCACGGAGCTGCACACTAAGTTTGGGTGAGGACGCGGTAACCGCACCCTCACAAATGCGGATGAAACCATCCGCATCCCTTAATATACGCAATTTTAAGTCGAATGGATAATAAATAACCTTATATCCCTTAATCTTAGTAGTGTTATTACCCAGAGCATTTTGCATATGGGTAATCTTTGCATAAATATGCCACAAAATCCTTCTGATAGGTTTTGCAGCTGTTACTGCTGCACAGGGTTGCGTTGCCTTTGAGCGTCCCACTGCATAATTGCGTCTGTTCAGCACCACAGCAGAGAATAACTCTTTCCTATGGGCTTTGTTATTCATTTTAGGTTCTTATCGGCAGAGGTTTGGCAGTTTATGGGTATAACGTTACTTATCATGTTGAGTACATAAGAAACACTAATATATTTTTGTACCCATCTATTCTGTATAACGTTTTACATTAATTATTGGTATGTTGTTCTGTACAGTGTTTATAAATTATATCCAGTGGATTATAATCATGTTGCATGGGAGTATTGTCCACACACACACACACACACACACAC
>JAGKTI010017553.1:0-18418 GCA_018397915.1 Birgus latro
AGATGTTGTATGCTGATGATTTGGTGTTGATTGCAGAGAATGAAAAGGAGGCGGAGGAAAGATTTAAGAAGTGGACAGATGGTATGGGGCACAAGGGCTTAAGGGTAAATGCAGATAAAACAAAAGTGATGATATCTAGGGTTGGTGGCGGTACAATCAGAGGAGAGGGAGAGTGGCCATGTGCAGTTTGCCGCAAAGGTGTGGGAGGTAATTCCATCTTGTGTAGTGTTTGTGATAAATGAGTGCACAAGAGATGTAGTGGTATTAGAGGTAGACTGCGAGATAATGTTGATTTTATGTGTGCGGCGTGTCGAGGAAAGCAGGTGGAGATTGTTAGGCGCGAGAGGGTTGAACTTGCTGGCGAGTCTCTTGAGTGTGTGGAGGAGTTTTGTTATTTGGGAGACATGTTATGTGCCGGAGGTGGGGCTGGAGTTAGCTCGGTTGCTAGGGTGAGAAGTGGTTGGAAGAAGTTCAGGGAGCTGTTGCCTCTCCTGACATTGAGAGGACTCTCCTTACATGCTAAGGGGTCTTTGTATGCAGCATGTGTTAGGAGTGTGATGCTGTATGGTAGTGAGACCTGGGCAGTAAAGGAAGAGGATATTCGCAAGTTTAAACGTACAGAAATGACAATGATTAGGTGGATGTGCAGTGCGTCCCTGCGTGCAAGGCCTAGGGGGGCTGAGTTTACGATGGAAGAGTTGAGAGGTAGGATGGGATTGGAGTGTATTAGTGTTGTGATGAGGAGAGGTAGGCTGAGGTGGTTTGGACGTGTGGAGAGGATGGGAGATGATAACTGGGTACAGAGGGTAAGAAGTGTTAATATTGGGGGAGGGGTTGGGAGGGGTAGACCGAGAAAGACATGGGACGAGGTCATTAAGTGTGACTTAAGGGTTAAGGGACTGAACAGGGAGGCTGCCAAAGACTGAGCAGCATGGAGAGCCGCCATTAGGTGACCAAGGCCGACGCATGCAAGCATGTTGGAGTCTACAAAAACAAAAACAAAAACAAAAACAGAGGGGGTTAATGAAGGTTATATCTTACACATCTAGTTATAAGCTCTTGTGAACTGAATAAAACAATTTGAAAGTAACAAGAATAAAATAAAAGGGGTTAGGCTACATGATACAGACTAAGAAGAAAAATAAATGACAATACTTGTGGGGTAATAACATCAGAAAAAAAAAGAAGTTTACTGTACATAGATCCACTGATCCACATGGTGAACAAGCCTACATCTTTTCTATCCTTAATGACCTAGAGCAGCTTGTACAGCACCCTACCCATATCCCTGACCATCTTGGAGAGAGTTCCAACATATATGACCTCTTCCTAACAACTAATCCTTCTGCTTACACTGTTAATCTTTTCTCTCCGTTGGGCTCCTCTGATCATAACCTTATTACCTTAACCTGTCCTATCGCTCCGGTACGGCCTGTGGACCCTCCAAAGAAACGCCGCCTGTGGCACTTTGAAGCTGCAGATTGGGAGGCCCTCAGGCAGTACTTATTTGATTTTCCTTGGAATGATTATTGCCTCCATGGCCAGGAGCCATCTGAGTGTGCCTTGTGCATTACGGAGGTTATTCTCTCGGGCATGGAAGCATACATTCCTTTCTCATATCCTCCGACTAATGAAAGAAAGCCTTGGTTTAATCATGCTTGTTCTAATGCTGTCCGCAACAAGGAGAGGGCTTATAAAATGTACTGGAGCCAACCCACCCCTGAATCATATCTTTTTTATATTTCTGCCCAGAATCATGCAAGACTGTTCTTCGCTCTGCTAAAAATAGTTTCATCCGTGCTAAATGTTCTCAACTCTCCAACTTGAATTCTTCTCGCTCCTTCTGGCACCTTGCCAAAAACCTTTCTAACAACTTTACCTCATCATCCTTCCCTCCTCTTTTCTACTCTAATGGCTCTGTAGCTATTTCTTCTACTGATAAAGCAGATCTCTTCGCTCAGACTTTCTCCTCCAATTCCACCTTAGACGATTCCAGTGCTGTTCCTGCATCACTTCCCCCCTCTGACTTCCTCATAACTGACATTAAAATGTCTTCAGCTGATATATTTTCTGCCATCACTGGCATCAATACTAACAAGGAATATGGGCCAGATGGAATCCCTCCTGTTGTCCTCAAAAACTGTGCTTCTGTGCTTACACCCTGCCTAGCTAAACTCTTTTGCCTTTGTCTATCAACTTGTACCTTTCCTTCTTGCTGGAAGGTTGCTCTCATTCAGCCAGTCCCAAAGAAGGGTGACCATTCCCAACTCTCTAACTATCGTCCAATTAATTGCTGTAACATCCTGTGTCTCAAAAGTTTTCGAATCAATTCTTAACAGAAAAATCTTAAAGCATCTTTCCTGCCACAATCTCCTTTCTGATCGTCAGTATGGGTTCCGTCAGGGACGCTCCACTGGCGATCTTCTCACCTACCTTTCAGACTCCTGGTCATCCTCCTTTCGGGACTTTGGTGAAAGCTTTGCTATTGCCCTTGACATCTCAAAGGCTTTCGATCGAGTCTGACATAAATCTTTAATTTCCAAACTGCCCTCCTGCGGTTTCTATCCTTCTATCTGTGCCTTCATCTCTAGCTTCCTTTCTGGTCGTTCTATAGCCGCTGTTGTAGACGGCCATCGTTCTTCTCCTACACCTATCAACAGTGGTGTTCCTCAGGGTTCTGTCCTATAACCGCTAATACCAATACACCAGTCCTGTATGAGACAGCCCTAGCATGTATTCAATATGGATGGTGGGTGTTGGCGCCAAAGTGGTGACATGTAGAGGTTAGGAGGACGGCTGGGCCTTGATAGCAGGCTGTAAAGCCTATGCCCAGAGTTGGACACATAAAAAAAAAATAAAAAAAATCACCAACTCTCTTCCTTTTATTCATCAATGACCTTCTAAGCTGTACATCTAACCCTATCCACTCATATGCTGATGATTCCACCCTTCACCTTTCCATTTGGTTTCCACAACGTCCATCTCAGCAGTTACTTCAACAAACAAGGGATGAGGCTATGCACACCTAATGCCTGACTTGGCTCGTGTCTCTGATTGGGGTGGAGATGGTCTTGTTATTTTTGGTGCATCAAGGATTCAGTTCTTACACTTGTCAACCTGACAGGGTCTTCCTCAGGACTGCCCACTGATGTTTAGTAACGTCCAGCTCGTTCCTGCATCATCCTTGAACGTGCTTGGAGTTTCATTCTCTCGGGATTTGTCTTGGAAAGAGCGTATTTCATCTCTTGTGAAGTCTGCTTCCAGGAGATTGGGTGTGCTGGGCCGGCTCCGGGCTTTCTTTGCCCCTGCACAGTTGTTGACCTTGTACACGGGTTTTGTTCGCACCTGTATGGAGTGCAACTCTCGTGTGTGGGGAGGCTCCCCACGTGCAGCTCTTCTCGGTAGGGTCGGGTCAGGCGCTTTTTGTCTCGTTGGCTCTCCTCCTCTTGCTGGTTCCCTTCGGCCTTTGTCTCTTCGCCGCACTGTAGCATCTTTGTCTCTCTTCTGTCGCTACTTCAGCAGTCACTGTTCCTCTGAGCTGTCTGCTTGCGTCCCTCCGCATCTGCGACGGGCACATGGTACCTGTCTGGCAGCGGGCTCTCATCCCTTTTCTGTCCAGCTCTCTAATGCAAGAGTTGACCGTTACTCCCAGTCCTTCATTTGTGCAACTGGTCAACTCTGGAACTGTCTTCCTCTGTCTGTATTCCCTACTTCTTATGATCTCCAGTCTTTCAAATGCAGTGTGTCCAGGCATCTCGAAATGAATAGATCTTGAATTTGGCTCTCTTTTGTATTGTTTTTGTTTTTTCTTGGAAGGAACAGTATGCGAGCCCATGGTCTTTGGTTCCTTCTTCCTTGCATTTACAAAAAAAAAAAAAAAAAAAAAAAAAAAAAAAGATACGTTAAACCCACGACCATGGTAATTTTAGAAGCATGAGCACTTCTTGTATGGGAATATTTCAGTTATCATAAAGAGCACAGGATACATATACTTGGATCACAGCCACTTGGGTAATGAGTGTGAGTGCGCCAGTAGTCTACCTGCAGTTTAACAGTCAACCCAAGGACTTTGGTTATCTGGTTTTAGACTTATTGAAATACCCAAGTGTACGCAGAGCAGCAAAATGGTAATCCTCTTTAGTACATGGGTCTTATACAGTTTTCAATGACTTTCAAGTTTTGTAATGAAGTCAGAAACATTTTTTATTTATTTCATCATCAAAATGCTGGATTTTGAAAGCTATTCTTGCCCCTGTTAGACTTTTTTATCCAGCTTATGGGAGATGTCTCACAGGGAAGGGGTTAATCTTCCGACTGCTAAGGTGTTCCCTCGGCTGAGTAACATCAACCAGTTATAGCCTGATCCAATGAAGTATAAAGGAGTGTCCACAGTAGTAAATATATCATGTTGTTCAGTCTGATATGTCTCTTCCAATGTTCCACTATATAAAACTGTCTGGTAGTGGGAGAAAAAAGAAATCATAGGTACAGTGTTAATCTTTTCAGCACAATGATGCTCCCTTTCTTTTTTTACTATAATTTATCTTTGGTCATATTATAGTGTATTTTGCTGGGGACAACTACTGTAATGAAGTAATCAGAGTCTTCATTAACCCATTCAACCTGTGGATGCCATTCCTTATAAGAATTTAACAGTCTTTAGTAAGCCAAAATAGAATGAAAAAGAGACATCACTGAGAAAGCCTTTCCTTACTTTACTTTTGCTACCTTCAGATGAAAAGTGTTTGGATGTCGTTCACTCAGAATGGATGTAAAGAGAAGGCTGTATGAGGGTGTTGTGGTACCGACTGCATTATATGGGGCTGAAACATGGAATATGGGTGTAGCAGAGAGGAAAAGTTTGAATGTAATGGAGATGAGGTGTCTGAGGAGTATGTGTGAAGTGACGCGTATGGATCGAGTGAGAAATGATGAAGTGCGAAGGAGAACTGGAATTGTTCGGGAGATGGCTGATCAAGTTGAAAAGAGGGTGTTGCGATGGTTTGGGCATATGGAGAGAATGGATAATGAGCGACTGGTGAAAAAGATAACTAGATCTGATGTGAGAGGTGTAAGGCTGAGAGGAAGACCACGAATAGGATGGATGGACAGTGTGAAGAGAGCGTTGGATGCGAGAGGGTTGTCTGTTGAGCAAGGAAGAGTGGCTGTGCGTGACAGAAATGAATGGAGGGAAATTGTGAATGAATAAATGATGACGCAGCCCTGAGGGGATATTCTCCCGCATTTTGTCCGATCAGCTGATCAGGTCAGGTGCGGGTAAGGGGCTGGATCCATTATGATGTGGCAGGGGTAACCAGCTTTGCTGTCGGGCCTTGCTGCAGATGTCACTGACTGCACTGCGTAGTTGACCCTCGTGCGGTGTGGTGCGGTAAGGACCTGTCCCTTCTCCCCTTTGGGGCTAAGATGCGAATGAATGTGTATGAGTGGATGGGTGGATTGGTGGTGTGTTGACCTGTCTTGGCTACCTCCCTTTTATTGGGGGAAGCAGCCTGGGTATATAGATATTCAGATAGACCTTCAGATAATTCTGTTTACAAGACACACTGTAGTGAAATTATATCTAAACTCTCTGAATAAAAAAGTTTCTACCAAACAGAAAAAAGTGTTTAGTGGTACCAGGAATAAAATGCACTCGGCTCTCACACAAAGGCCAGAATGCATGCTGGTATAATACTTCCAAGTGAAACAACTGTAAGACAAGCTTCTGGTTCATGCCTGAGAGGTTAATTGCACAAAAACAATTCTCTTTGACTTCAAAACAACCTTTACATCAACTTTAGGAGGGGAAACTCAGTCACCAACTCAGTAATCAATGAAAGTGAAACACTATCTCTGAG
The DNA here is from genome assembly GCA_018397915.1 of Birgus latro. Lineage (NCBI taxonomy): Eukaryota > Metazoa > Arthropoda > Malacostraca > Decapoda > Coenobitidae > Birgus > Birgus latro. Next base: position 5,859 of record JAGKTI010017553.1, read on the forward strand.
GACTAAATATACAAAAGATGGCATCGTACTGTGGGTGTCAAGTACAGAATGGAGCCAGTGCTGACTATGGAGACATGCTAGCAGTAGCAAGAATAAAATTACCTGGTATTGGTTTCATGTGCAGCACCTGTGATGACTGTGGTGATGTCATGTGGGAAGAATAACATACTGCACAAAGGCATCAATGTATGTGCAGATAAGCACGAATAAACACAAAAGACACCAAGGTATTCTTGTCATTACATGTAATATTGTACCTGTGGTGACTGGGGAAAAGATGGTGGTGATGCTGTATGGGGAGAATAAAATAAATACTATCACATTCAAAAAGGCAACTGGCATACCTGTGGTGACTGTGGAGGCATGCTGGTGGTGACACCATGTGGTGAGTGTGCTGCCTGTGGAGCCTGCTGCATCACCTGGGACATTGGTGTTGGCTGTGGCACACCCTGCTGCTGCCCAACCTGTATTTAATGGAAAACAGTCAATATAAAGTAATCTGTATGATGCACAATGGAACACAGTCAATATAACCTGCAGGTTATAATATACATACACATCACATACCAGTACAGTCCATTATGGATGGGCAGAAAACAGAAATATACCACAAAATTAGAAAACCAATCATAAATAGGTACTGTGAAAGTATAAAATCTGCTAATTAAAATACACAAAGACATAGACATTATCAATACAGTACAAACAGACAGACAAACATTACATTACATTACTGGCTACAAGTAGGCCAGAAATAAGAAATGGAAAGTCACAGTTAGAAAACTAGTCATATAATGGGTTAAATAGTACAGTATTTTAAAATGGTAACATGTTACAATACGAAGAATGACACACATCACACGCTTGACTAGGAAAGCTCAGTAATAGGATTTGGACACAGTCAAAAATGAGTAGTTGTTGCCCCAGATTCACCTATGTGCGAACACAGTGGACAGCACACTGAAGTTGCCCCACTCCTGCAGCCACCATCCTCATTTTGCGAGGATAGGGGGGCAGTTGAGGTATACTTGTATAACCAGGCAGTTCCACCACCCAGTTACCAAGATACCACCATGTGAAGGTGTCCCTCTCAAGCACCGAGTAAAGATAATAGAGACGACCAATGCTACCATGCTAATGTGGCTATAAGAGAAGACACAGTTAATGCAACAGATCTTCTATGCCAATTCATGTCACTTATGGTCTGCCATGCCTTTGACAGCAGCTACCTAATATGGGTCACCTAGCCTTCTGTAGTTACACATTTATCTTAAAGTTCTTAAAAGCTGCATGTTACAGTACACACACAGATAGCCTATTACCGTACATTCTTGACTCATAAGGGTTCAAAAGTGGACCTGGAAGTTCAGAAAGTGAAAAAACAGTCCTACCACCACCATCATTATCATCATCATCATCAGCAGCAGCCACTGGAAGTCTGCTGTTGGAATATAATGAGTTAAAGAAGTGCTGCGCATTATGATACAGACGGACAGGCAGACATTACAGTACTGTACATTCTTGGCTAAGGAAGATCAAAAGTGAAAAATGGAGACAAAAAAGGAGAGTGCTGAAAACATAACACAGCCACATGCTATATGACAGACACATATTACATACTTAGCTAAAGAAGGTTAATGTGGAAATGAAAAGGTCAGAGAAAAAGGATATCAGTTATATGATGGGTAAGAAACAGTATGACCACACATGACAATATTGACAGAAAGACATTACCCAGTAAACACAAACATTACATACCGTGCTTGGCTATGGACGGTCAAAAAATGGAAAAGTCAGAAAATAAGGAAACCGGTCATCTATCTATCTATCTATTGCCAGACGCCTCAATCCCACACAGGGTGGCCACAAACAAATCACCTCCATGTCGCTCTGTACCCCGCCATTTCACTACCCTGCTCCCAACTCACACCCCCCTCTCATGTACCTCTCCACTCCACCCCTCCATCTCATCCTCGGCCTCCCCCTCCCTCTCGCCCCCTCCACCTCACTCACATACTCTCTCCTCATCAGTCTTTCACTCTCCATCCTCTCCACATGCCCAAACCACTTTAACGTGTTTCTCCTAATGCCTCCTATCACGTCCATAACCGCACCACAATGCTCCTTCACTTCCTCATTTGTTAGTCTGTCTCTCCATGTGACTCCACATGCTCCTCTCAAATAACTCATTTCCACAGCTCTCACCCTTGACTTCTGTCCTTCCAACAGGGTCCAAGCTTCACTTCCATATGTTAGAGTTGGTATCACAATACTCTCATGTAACAACTTTTCACTTCCATGCTCACCTCCCTGTTTCTTATCACTGCTTTCAATGAACCAGCAACCTTCCTTCCCTGCTGCACCCTTTCAAGTACTTTACCCTCCAGACTTCCATCCTTACTCATCACACTGCCCAAGTACTTAAATACACTCACATTCTCCATATCCTCCCCATCCAATCTCACTGTACATTCACTGGCTTCACTTCTCTCGAAGACCATCACTTTCCTCTTCCCTACATTCACCTTTAGATTCCATTTCTTACACACTCTCCCAAACTCATCTACCAAGCCTTGCAGCTCCTCTTCGTCTTCGCTCAACAACACAGTATCATCTGCAAACAACAGTACAGGGAGTTTCCAAACACTGCCCTCTCTCACTAGGGCCGCTCCAACATCCACTGCCCGACCTTGTATCTCTTTTATAACCCCATCCATATACAGATTGAACAACCATGGAGACATGACACATCCTTGTTTCAATCCAACCTTCAAATGGAAAGATTCACTCAGTTTGCCATCCACTCAGTTTGCCATCCACACGAACTGCAGCCTTAGCACCCTCATAAATACTCTTCACTGCCTTCAACAACTTCCCATCCACTCCATAAATTCTTAATACTTTCCACAATCCTTGTCTATCCACCCTGTCATATGCCATGAAAGCTGCATACAACTTCTTTACCTTCTCTAGAAACTTTTCCACTAAGGATCTAAGAATGAATATCTGGTCTACACAACCTCTTCCCTTCCTAAAACCTCCCTGTTCTTCTCCAACTAATTCCGGTCATAATGGATAAAAAATGGATTTAAAAAAAAAACAGGGAAGGAGGTCAGAAAATGGAACAAAGGTTAAAAACTGAGTGAACAGAAGTCAACTGGAAATCAGGGTCCAAAAAGGTCAAACAAAAAAGCAGGAAAAAGGGTCCAAAAAGCCAAACAGCAATACCAGTCTGAAACTAAGGCAGCTTCTTAGTGAGTGATATCCTCAACAGGCTTTTATTCCTCGTCATACAGGTGCCTCTGTAACTTTTTTTTACTGCATCCCGCTTAGATTAAATCCCAAAACTTTGCAGCCTACTATAAGTCACAATGGGTACTGAGCTACTGACAGCTGCTGAGACACATACTCAGCATTACCTAATCTGAAAACAAGTTCTTACACAGGCTGTTTTACAAGCATGATGCAAGTTCCACGACCATTCGATAAGTAAGCAGTGTAACAGGCGGCATATTAGGGTAACACTTTCAGTACAAAGATTACACTGTTACCCACTTATCCATTTATACAGACAGAATCCAACTGTCAGTATTTTACTTCTTGCATTTTCAAAACTTTCTCGGCAGTGGTTAAAACTCAAACGATTTACCAAAGGTTACATTCAAGGCTTGATAATTTTCTTACAACTACTGAAAGTTAAAAAAGTTAAGGCGGGAGCATCAAATAGCAAAAACATGTGGACACTCAGTATTTACCGACAGCTTCGGATTTAACGATGGGAAGTCTGGGGAGTTTGGGATGGAAAACTTCCAAATCTGCATCCTGATAATACTAGCTGAAACCCCAACAAGTCTATACAACCTATCAGTTTAATAAAAAAAAAAATAATAATAATAACCCATCCATCCATCATCCAAACCTATGTCGCCCCACAGAGGAGCATAGGAGCCCGGGGCTAGGCAAGTTGGTCCTGGCATTTAAGATGAGAGTGACCAGCCTCACTCATCCCTGAGTGGCCATACGTGAGCAATAAACCCCAACCACCCCTTGGATATAAACCTTCACCGACTCAATCCAACTGGAGCGCTGCAATTACCCACTAAACCACCAGGCACCAAAATTTGGTTACCCAGCATAGTAAATGGTTTCCTGGTGTACAGGAAACCATTTGGCTTGTCACTCAGTATAGAGTCACCCACAGGCAGAAGGACAGGGAAAGAAAGAAAGAAAGAAAGACAGAAGAGAGAGTGTAAAGTCACCCATTGGCAGAAGGGCGAGGAGAGAATGAAGGAAAGACAGAGGAGGATTGAAGGAAAGAAGGACGGAGGAGAGAAAAGGGCAGACACTCGAGAGCAGCACTACATCGAGTGAGTGGATGGTGAGTGCCCCCACCTACCACTAATAATAATAATAACAATAATAATAATAAAAATACTGTAATAATAATCATCATCATCATCATCATCATCATCATCATCATCAACTTGACTACTTCTTCCTTAGCCTTTTATCATTCTTTTTCTGTGTCTGCCCTCCCCTCTTCCTATTTCTCCCATCTTTCCTGTCGCTTCTTATTGCTTTTCTTTCCTTTACAGGTGGCTTTACATTGAGTGACAAGCCAAATGGTTTCCTGTAAGCCAAGAAACCATTTACAACGCTGGATGGTAACCATATAACCAAACTATACATGTTCCCTACGTGTCAACAAGTGGGTTGGTGGAGGGTTAGTGCCCCTCCCTGTAAAACAAATAACTCAGTCAAATGGCCACCCCGACAGGATTATGGCGTCTGGCAATAGACAGATAAATCATCTTCATCATCATCTAATCCTGTGTGCCCCATGAGGAGCGTAGGAGACTGGGGCTAGGCAAGTTGGTCCTGACATTTAAGTTGAGTGACCAGCCTCACTCATCCCTGAATGGCATTACATGAGCAATAAACCCTAACCCTTGGATAGAAACCTACACAAGCTCAATCCGACTAGAGCGCCTTAACTGCCCACTAACCACCAGGCACCATAATTTGGTTATATGGTTACCACCCAACGTAGTAAGTGGTTTCCTGGTGTACCGGAAACCATTTGGCTTGTCACTCAATGTAGAGTCACCCACAGGGAGAAGAGGAATGAATGAAGAAAAGAATGACAGAAGAGAGCGTAAAGTCACCCGTTAGCAGAAGGAAGATGAAAGAATGAAGTAAAGACAGAAGAGGAAGGAAGGAAGGAAGAGAGGAAAGGGCAGTCACCCCAGGGCAGCACTACATCCAGTGAGTGGATGGTGAGCGCCCCACCAACCACAATAAAAATAATAATAATAATAATAATAGTGGTGACGTCATAGGGCCGTACGAATATTCTCATTTTTAAGGAAACTCCTGGACTCTCCAATATCATATATTTCTGCGTTTGTTATGCAATCAATAGACAAGCTGAAAGAACTCCCTTGGGTATGGTGGAGAGACAATGCAACTCGAGGCTCAAGGGAGCTTTATAACCTGTAATAAAAGGTGGAAGGATTCTGAAATACTGAAGAAAATGTATATTTTAACAACACTGCCTTAATTGCACCATCCCCTCAAATATATCGATCTTACAGTGTCATCAGGCAAAAAAAAAAAAAAAAAAAGTAACTGGGAATTGTAATACAGAAGAACGGGAACATCGCCTAGGCTGTTTCACTGAACGTATGGACAAATACTTGTTTGTCGACTTCATAACGGAGGGGACGTGACACCCATTTTCGTTCGTCGTTCTAATTATTTTTACGTTTCTGTTCACCATTTTTTCTGTTTTCAGATCCTATTCACCCCATTTATATCAGGCGGTACGATGATGATGATGATGATGATGATGATGATGATGATGATGATGATGATGACGACGATAGGTTTTTACTTTTTCCCACTCTCCTAGATCCTACAAAACAAACTGAGGAAAATAATGGTATAAGGATGATAACTCACCTACTACTATGTCTTCCCTTTTCCTGATTCTAGAGCCTACCCATGATTAAATAGCTTGGATCATGATGATGCCTGATTAGTAAATGGAGGGGTCCCCCGTTTTCGTTGGACGATATAATTTCTACTGTGTTTCTCTTTCTTCCTGTTTTCGATCCTACAAATGTAAAGCGTAAACAGAGTTATGGGGTTATACTTTTACGGTCTTCTCTATTCCTGTTGTCCTACCCATCCCCCAAACCGAAGGATGATGATTACTGAGTTCTTTCATTTTCTCTATTCTGCCTCAGAATCCTATCGTCTTTAGAAAGAGTATGTAGTTGGATTATGATAATGATGATAATCCTAATGACAACTCTAGTTATTCCCCTATGCGAATCATCCTCATGTCAACAGAAAGTATGGGTGTAGACGATAACTCTTAAGGATAGTTCTCATTCCTAATTCATTCGTTATAACAGTGGGAACAGAATTAGTAATGCTCCTAATGAGTTTTCCTTCATTAGCTTGTTTAACTTTCTACATATCAGTATTTTCTTGGTCGTTATTAGAGTTTTTTTTATGAATATCGTCTGCGTAAATAAAAGGAAAAATAATACTGAGGTGTGACAGAGATGCCAGAGCCTCCAATGCCGACGGAGCAAATCCATGAGAGAGAGGGAAGGGGGCGGGGCGGGGGGGGGGGGGGGGGGGGGGGGGGGGGGATGCTGCTGATGTCGATACTGATGCTGTACCTGCGGGGATGCCTGCTGTACTATAGGCTGCGCTGTTGCTGCCGCGGCCTGCATGGAGACAAGTGTGGTGGCCTGGTGGGTGATGTGGTGCTGCGGTGGTTGAGGTGGTGGTGGCGGTGGCGGTTGCGGCTGTTGTGGCGGTTGGGGGTGCTGGGGCAGAGTCGAGGCTTGGGCGTGTGTGGCTTCCTTATCTTCACTCATCGTCTACACACCACTCTGCATAGGGAAAAGGAAGGATGTTAATGAGATCCATAATACTTTCTTCTACACACCACTCTGCATTGGGAAGGGAAAAGGATGAATGTTAATAAGAACTGGGAAAAAGAAGAATGTTAATAAGATGATGAACAGTTTTCTTCCTTCAACACACCACTATGCACTAAGAAGGGAAACAGTACAACGCGTATAGTTTCTTTCAATACTTTTTTTTTTCTGAGATGGTATAATACCAAGTAAGGTTCAAGGTTACCTTAATGTATCCTCATTCATTCTCTACACGCCACACTCGATATGAAAGTGGGATAATGCCAATAAAAATGCACTGCTTCTTTCACCAACCAACGTTCGGGATTTAAAAAAAAAAAAAATGACCGTAGGATTCGTATTTTCTGTTTCGTCAGCTGCCTACACACCACTACATTAATACATAAACAAATATACAGAAGAAGTTGCAGTCTCCCTCTCTCGCTTTAATTCAAGGTTTACATTCTACTAGGAATTTGGTAAGAATAATAGGTTTCTGGGGGAAAAAAAATTTACTACTTCTTCACCAGTTCATTTTGCATTTATGATCCTATACCTTGACGATAATCTTGAATGTTACTCATGCATACTTTGACGATAACTTGCGTTTTACATCTCAACACTGCATGTTATATTTATAATAATCTCAATATAGGCGGCATTAAAAAACATACAACAGCTTATGAATGTGTAGCGTGCAAAATAGTTATGAAATCTCGACAGGAAATACGGAGAACGTCAACAAGATTCGTGACTGCATATGGTAATGGTTTTAATAATGAACAGGAAACAAATACCGTTATGGCCACCAACATGATTTTACCACCAACATTCACCAGGATAAAGAATATACCGTACTCTGTATTCATGAATAACGTCCCCAAGATTCAATACTGCATGATATTTTCACTAGGAACACACTTGTCACAATATGAAAGAAGAATAGTACCACCACCACCATAAATTTCTCACAATACTGTTCTGCACTGAAAAGAAATATTACCAAAAAAATTCCTGATTGCAAAATTTTCTCACAACACAGCTAAACATATGAAAAGGAATAATATCAGCATTCACACGTCACCCCATAATTTCATCCTCTCACTGCTTACCATATCTAAACCCTCAACTATGCATGGAGAGGAACAACCTTAACACCAGATTAAATTATAACCGGACATGAAAAAAGTTTACATGTCATCCAACGTCCACCCAGCAATTTCCATATCGAAGAAAATAAATCACAAAAACTTTTAACGATGCTGGAAACACACTTAATTACAAAAACAGGAACAGAATGACATGAGTACAAAACAAAGCAACTTTCAGCACCATAATAATACACTGCAAGACATGGACTAACTTGACGCAATAGCCATTTTCTCTGGCAGGGGGGACTTCGTAGCTGTTCTTCGTTAGCTGTTTATTTTGTATATGGGACTTTAATATTCTCTTACAAGTAACTCTGTTTTTATTTCTTTTAATACAGATCATTTGCCTCAGTAGCACTGCAAGAGCATATTAAAGTGTTCAAAGATATATCGTTGAGGAGGTGTCGAATAACCTAGGCCAACAAGACCCAATAACATGACGCCACTTTAAGACAGTGAGTGTATCAGCAATATTCAGTGTATCAACTTTGTTCATTACATGGCCGTATTCTCGTCAGCTCAAAAGACTTATTGGCACTCTTTCTAAGCAGTTAATTTTGCCTATTGCACCTTACTATTCTCTTTTGTCTTTTATTATAACTTTAATATTAACACAACTGACATATTGTAACATACAAGGGAATAATTACGTGACCTATACATAAATTAACTCCTAAAACAACATATTACTATCCAATGGCGAGTATGATAGAATACTAACAAAGCAAGGACCTGTGGCAGTATCTCTTATTTTCCCCGCAAAAACAAAACCCGAGAAAACAGCAACATATCGAAACAAAACTATTCCGTAAGCACACCACCGAGACAAGAGAGAAACTAAACCAATCTCTTACAGTTTACAAATCTGGCGCTGAAGATGGCACTGTTACACTTACCTTTCTAGTAACTTATATTAAATTGTACATAGGCAAATGTAAGTTGTATATTTTTTCTGTATAAGGTATCGGTACACATGTTGACTGATGAAATAACTGTTACCATTAATGATCGGTGGCACGATTTATTAATGACACCAGCACTCGTAGTGAAACCCAGTCCATCAACCCGTCAACGTACAACCACTGGGCCATTACTGTACTTAAAACTGAGGAAGCGAAAGTGTTGACAAGTCCTTAGTTTCTAATAGTGATTTCTTAAGCACATGTGGATGGCAGAATATATCTGACTTTTCTCTGTCAATCCTGGCTACACTCTGTAATGTGGGATGCAGGGTGATCGGACCTAGAAATTACAGTATCCATAACCGAGTCAAAAATTAGACCTTTCTCACACTTCCGCGCTGCTGGTTTGGATAATACTGGCCCAAGTATCAGTAAAACATCACAACAGTATTTATATAACAGACAATTGGCCTATAATAAGGAGTTTTAATGACACAATTACATGACCATTCGTGACCACACTCACTCATCTGAACATCCGACGAACACAGAAAATTTTAAGAGCATCATGACAGAACAAACTGCAATATCTAGCAGCTACTGTAACCACACTAACGAAACAAAGTAACACTGACAGTAAAATAATATAATTACGCCAGCACTTGTGACAAAACTAATCGCTCACCTCTCCTGCAACACATAAGGGAAAGGTGTGAAGCATTACAACAGAACAAACTATATTTATCTTCTACTTTAGTCTGGTGCAAGACCTTCATAATTTACAGCTTTATTTCCCGTGGCACAATGACAGAATAAGACAAGGTTAGGCTCTATACCCTTTCGTAGCACCATATTATTCTGTTAATCTTACGTTATAGCCAAATGGTACAATAAGAGTACTACAGTTTTATAGCACTTCTTGACTGGCATTAAAATCTAGTGTTATGTTCTTATTGAAGGTCAGCATTCAAGATGGAGAGATGGTAATTATAGGCCCGGTGAAAGTGGACAGTAACCGTAGCACAGTATGCCGAAGATTGTGTGTTATTCTAGTCCCCCCCCCCCTCTCTCTCTCTCTCTCTCTCTCTCTCTCTCTCTCTCTCTCTCTCTCTCTCTCTCTCTCTCTCTCTCTCTCATTAATGGGCTCTTCAGATTTTATTACTTTTATGGGAGATTTTTCGAGCTGATGGGACTCTGCGGGTGGGGTGGTGGTCAAGTGGTTAGCGAAGACGTCTGCTGTCCGAAAGAACGAGAGATCTATCTGTACCTATCATCATACGTCTTAATCCTGGAGATGGTGGCCACGAAAGAATCACGTCCCTGTCACGCTGTTCTACGCCATCAGAGTGTCCTTACTTCATCTCACACCCCTCTTACTCATCCTCCATCCCGTCCTTCCACCTAATCCTCGGTCTCCTTCTCCCCCTTTCTCATTCAGACTCAATCGCTCATTCGCACACTGTCAATCTCTCATTCCACGTCCTCTCTTTATGGCTAGACTATCTCACTTTCTATCCTAACACTTTCCAGCGCATTTACAAACGCTCGCAACTTCCTCATTTGTCTGTGTTTTTCCATGTAACTCCACACGCAGCTATCAGGTAACTTGTGTCCATTTTTTTTTTTTTTTTATCCTTCCTAGTCCAAGCTTCACTTCCGTACGTTAGTGTGGGGTTCACTGTACTGACATGCAACGACTGCTGTACTTAATGCTCATCCTCGTATTCCTTGTCACCACCATCAATTCACCTGCACCTTTCCTTCTCAGCAGTACTCTTTCTCGCGGTATAGAAGAGGGATCCCTTCACGTGGTGGTGCCGATATGACCATGCGGTGGAGCTGCCCGGGCATCCATACGTCCCTCGGTCTCCTCATTATCCCCGAAAGGAGGATGGTGGACTGCGTAAGGACACCTTCGGCCTCTACTATCACTTCTCTCGTACTTCAATAGGAACAAAACGGACAACAAAATTCTGTTGCTGTGTATCCGATGTTCCTGTAATTATACTAAATCAAATGTCAAATCAAAACCAATTCCGTGATGCATTTCACTCCCAGTCATCATCATCGTCGATACATCAACAATCCAATATCTGCAATGCGTGAATATTCTGCAATGCTGAAGGCCCCGCGTGCCATTAACAAATTAGATATGATGTGCAATCCGGTGTATATAAGTATGAATAAATAAATAAATAAGTAAATACTGTAAATGTGTTGAAAAGATACACAGCTGGTGGATGTTAAGACTGAGGTTAATTTTTTTCGTTTTCCTTTAAATCCTCTTTATCTTTCCTCCTCCATTTATCCGCTCCTATTCTCTCTCTCTCTCTCTCTCTCTCTCTCTCTCTCTCTCTCTCTCTCTCTCTCTCTCTCTCTCGTTTCTGTACTATTCAATATGTAACTTATCGACCTCTTACACATTTCCCTGCCTTTTCCCTCTCGCTTCCACTTCTGTCTCTCTTTTCACCTTATTTCTCTCCCATCTTTATCCCCCCCTCTCTCCCCACCCCCTTATTGTCTCTTTCATTCTGCCTCTCTTTCCCTCCCTTCTGTCTCCCTTTTCTCCTCTCCTCCTCCTTTCTTTCTTCTCCATCTCCTTTCTTCCTCCTACTCCTCAGCCTTCCTTCTCTTTCCTTCCTTTCTTTCATTCTCCCTTTCTTTCTCCTCCCCCTTACCTTCTCCCTCCCTCCCTCTCTCTCTCTCTCTCTCTCCTTCCCTTTTCCCTTCCTGTCTTCTATCCTCCCCTCTTCCTAACCTTCTCTCTTCCTTCTCCCCCCTCCTTCCCTTCTCTTCTCCCTCCTCTTCCTCTCCCCCAATCACTCCCTTCCCTTCTCTTACCCGCCAATCTTCCTTCTTCCCCCCTCCCCCCTCTTTTCCTTCTCCTCCTTTTTTTCTACCTATCCCTATTTCTCTTTCTCCCTCCTCATTCACCCAAACACGTTCCTTCCTTTCTAATATTCCCTGTTCTCTCTCTCTCTCTCTTCCACACCCACTCCCTCCATTCCTCCCTTCTCCTTCTTCCTCACTCTACTCTGGTCTCGCCCTTTTTCTCCCCCCCCTCTCTCTCTCCTTTCTTCACCTTTCCTCTCGGACTCTTCCTGTTTCCACTTTATCCCTTCCCAAACCCTGCTTTCCTTCTCTTCTCCCCTTCTCTCTCCCTCTCCTCCCTTCATCCCCTTTCCTAATCTCTCTCCCTACCTTTCCTCTATTCATACTTCCCCTCTATCCCTCTTCCATCAAATCTGCTCCCTTCCTCTCTCCATTCCCTTCGCCCTCTCTCTCTTCTTCCTCTCCTTACTTTTCCTACCCATCCTCTTCTTTCTCTTCCCTCTCTCTCCTCCTCTTCCTTACTTCCGTCCCCTCTTTCCCTCCCCTCCATTTTCCCAATTCACCACTCTCCCCCTCTTTTCTCTACCCACTCCCTCCATCCCTCCCTCTTTTCTCTCCTCCCTCCCTCCCTCCCTCCCTCTTATTTATCGACCCCGTGCCTTTCTCCACGTACTACAGCGGCACGTGATAATGGTGTGTGTTATTACGTGCATGTATTGAAAGCGTGTGTGTGTGTGTGT
>JAGKTI010017554.1:0-18416 GCA_018397915.1 Birgus latro
AAGAGATCTGCTTTATCAGTAGAAGAAATAGCTACAGAGCCATCAGAGTAGAAAAGAGGAGGGAAGGATGATGAGGTAAAGTTGTTAGAAAGGTTTTTGGCAAGGTGCCAGAAGGAGCGAGAAGAATTCGAGTTGGAGAGTTGGGAACATTTAGCACGGATGAAATTGTTTTTAGCAGAGCGAAGAACAGACTTAGCACGATTCCGGGCAGAAATATATAAAAGGTGTGATTCAGGGGTGGGTTGGCTCTGGTACCTCTTATAGGCCCTCTACTTGTTGCGGACAGCATTAGAACAAGCGTGATTAAACCAAGGCTTTCATGCATTAGTCAGAGGATATGAGAAAGGAATGTATGCTTCCATGTCCGAGAGAATAACCTCCGTAACGCGCAAGGCACACTCAGATGGCTCCCGGCCATGGAAGCAATAATCATTCCATGGAAAATCAAAGAAGTACTGCCTGAGGGCCTCCCAATCTGCAGCTCCAAAATGTCACAGATGACGTTTCTTAGGAGGGTCCACAGGCTCCACCGGAGCAATAGGACAGGTTAAGGTAATGAGATTATGATCGGAGGAGCCCAATGGAGAGAAAAGATGAACAGTGTAAGCAGAAGGATTAGTTGTAAGGAAGAGGTCAAGTATGTTGGAGCTGTCTCCAAGGCAATCAGGGTTATGGGCAGGGTGCTGTACAAGCTGCTCTAGGTCATTAAGGATAGAAAAGGTGTAGGCTTGTTCACCAAGTGGATCAGTGAAAGGAGAGGAGAGCCAAAGGTGGTGGTGAACACTGAAATCTCCAAGAATGGAGATTTCAGAGAAAGGAGAAATGGATAGAATGTGTTCCATCGTAGAAGTACGGTAGTCGAAGAATTTTTGATAGTCAGTAGAATTAGGCGATAAGTAAACAGAGCAGATATATTTAGTCAGAGAATGACAGGAGAGCCGAAGCCAGAGAGTAGAGACTTCAGAAGAATCAAGTTCAGGAACACGAGAGCAAGATAGATTGCTGTGTACATATACACAACAGTCACCTTTGGCTTTGAAATGAGTATAGAGAAAATAGGAGGATACAGAAAAGGGTTTGCTGTCAGTTGCCTCAGACAGCTGAGTCTCCATTAAGAAGAGGTGAGGTTTACAGGAGGAGAGGTGGTGTTCCACGGAAAGAAAATTTGAGGAAAGGCCGCGAATGTTGCAGAAATGAAGAAGTAGTCAGACAGTGGTTCCAGGCATGAATCATCACCAGGAGAGGGGCGGATGGTGGGGGCATTTGTGGTCCCCCCCCCCTCCCGGGGACTCCGAGGCACAGTTAGATTTTGCCATTACTGTATTTTGAACTTTCAAAAGATTGTGTAATGTGTACTGTGCATGTAGTTTGGTGGTGACAGTTAGAGAAACTTGTATTGGAGAGCATGCTGGCCTACTCTCCGTGTAACTGAAACACTGAAAAAGTTCAGCAAAGGCAGAAGGTCAGGAACTAGTCCCGAGGGCTGATGAAACGGGAGCTCCAGCTATCCCTATCATCAATTTTCCATCCACCTCGGGAGTACTGCTCCTGGTGGGTGAAGCAGGATGGTGGCTATGACACTTCATGTATGAAAAATATCTTCCTGTGTGTGTTAAAATGGCCTTTATGGAGTCTAAACCTTACAAAAATTGTACTGTATTATGCAATAAATTATTTATAGTGGAATTTGATAAAATTTAAGAGGCAAATTGGTTAATGCCCTGAGTTAGAAGGAAATGGTGGAGTGAAGAAGGATTGTGGCCATGACGCTTTTCACGTATGAAAATATCTTAGCAGGGGGAAGTCCGTATGTTGCTTTTTTCGGAATGGCTTGGGCCCCAGTTAGTCCGTTCTAGTGAGGTTTTACAGTACTACTAGAATTGTTCAATAGCCCTGATGTAGGGGCTTACATAATGCATTTCCACATTCCTTCATTACTCAGCTTGATATTTCATCACGACCACTTGCTTTACTGTGTGTGTGTGTGTGTGTGTAATTCACAGGGTAGATCAGGAAAACTTGATGGTCGTGATCATCAGTTTTTGCCCTCCCAGGAGGGAGCTGAGAGCTCACATAGTCCGATCTAAGTGCAAGGCTGTGACCTTCACACATGCACACACTCATCCCCTCGCTCAAGGGGGACAGTAACCACCCACTTCGTCAGTGAAACTTTTCGCAACCTGAGTGAGGCAAAAACTCCCATCTACCAGATGGCAAGAAGGAATGTTACCACTGAGCCAGTAAGCAGTGTGTGTATGTGTGTATTTACCTATTTGTAGTATACAGGAATTGAGTTAAGCTCGTGTTGTCCTCTCTCCATATCTACATTCATCTAATCTAGTTTTAAATACATGAATGTTTTTCGCCTGCACCACCTCTTTGTCTAAGTCATTCCAAATACTTATGCTTCTGTTCGGGAAACTGAACCTTTTGAGATCATTAAGGCATCTATTTTTCCTCAACTTGAAGCCATGACCTCTTGTTCTTCCATCATCCAACACAAAAAGATCCTCTCTATCCACCCTTTCCAATTCTCTTACATTTCTAAATATTGTGATCAAGTCAACTCTTTCCCTTCTCTCGCGCAGTGTTGGTAACTTCAGTTTATCCAATCTCTCATTGTAGGTAAGTTCCCTTAAACATGGTATCATCTTCGTTGCCATCCGTTGAACCCTTTCTAGTTTATCAATATGCTTCTTCAAATGAGGTGACCATACCACCGCTGCATACTCTAGTCTTGGTCTTATCATGGTCACTATCAATTCCCACAACATTTCCTCATCCATATAATTAAAAGCCACTCTCATGTTGGTCAGTAATCCATAAGTTCCCCCAATAATTTTGTTTATATGCTTTTCTGGTGACAAGTCATCCGGAATAATCACTCCTACGTCTTTCTCATCCTTTCTTTTAATAATCATCTCATTGCCCATTTTATATGTCCAGTGTGGTCTTCTTTCACTTATACCCATTTCTAATACATGACACTTCTTGGCATTAAAGTCCATTTTCCAAGTCTGGCTCCAGCTGTGAAGTTTGTCCAAGTCCTCTTGCAGTTCTTTACAACTATCAATACATTTAATATGTTTCATAATTTTAGCATCATCTGCAAACATAATCATGTAACTATTCAAACCCTCTGGCAAATCATTTACATATATCAGAAACATTATTGGGGCCAGGACAGAGCCCTGGGGCACTCCACTAGTCACATTTCTCCATTGTGAAACCTTGTCTCTTATTACTGTTCTCATCTGCCTTCCTATCAAATAATCTCCCATCCAGTTTAATAGTTTCCCATGCACCCCTCCAAATGTCCTCAATTTCCACAATAGTCTCTTATAGGGCACCCTGTCAAATGCTTTCTTAAGTTCCAGATAGACACAGTCCACCTATCCCTCTCTCTCCTGTATGACATCTGTTACCCTACTGTAGAAACTTAATAGGTTAGTAACACATGATCTTCCTTCCCTAAAACCAAACTGTCTTGGTGTTATCACTTCATTTTCTTCTAAATACTTTATCCATCATTTTCTAATAACTTTCTCACAGATTTTACAAACAATACTAGTAAGTGACACAGGTCTATAATTAAGTGGATCCTCCCTATCTCCTCCCTTAAAGATTGGCACAATACTTGCTCTTTTCCAGTCTTTAGGTAACTGTCCATTTTCAAGCGAGGTCTTGATGATGACATAAACTGGCCACACTAACTGGTCGGCACATTCCTTCAGAATCCATCCAGCCACACCATCTGGTCCCATTGCTTTTCTCACATCCAAATCCTTCATCAGCTGTAGCACCTCATTCATGTCGACTGTAATTTCGTCCATTCTCGTCAGCCTGGGTTTCATTTCAGGCTCCCTAAATTCGTCTTCCAATACATAAACTGACTGCAGCTTGTTTTTTATTATTTCACTCAAGTCTTCCTCTCTTTCGTATGTTTCATCTCCATCCCTCAGTCGTATTATACTGTCCTTAACTTTCATTTTGCCATTTACAAACCTATAAAATAGTTTTGGCTCTTTTTTACAGTTAGATACAATATCTTTTTCGTATTTCTTTTCCTCTTCTTTCCATACCCTTACATATTCATTTCTAACCTGCTTGTACTCCTCCCAAGCCCTTTCACTATACCTTCTTCTCAATTTATTCCATGCTTTTTTTCTTGCTTCTTATGCCATTCTACATCTGTTGTTAAACCATTCTTTCTTCCTTTCCATAGCTGCAGAAAATTTTGGGACATACTTAGTAACTCCTGTTTTATGTACTTCTATCAAAAACTCATATTTCTCATCAACAATTGTGATCGTATTCATTTTACTCCATTCTACATTTTGGAAAAAGTTCCTCAGCAAAGCAAAGTCTGCCTTCCCATAATTGTATCTATTTTCTCTGTGTTTTTCATCTCTTTCTCCTTCCCTCACTCCTACCACGTCCATCTCAATTACCAGATGATCACTTTTACCATAGGGGCAATGGTAGGTTATGTTTATCACATCATTTGGATCCTTTGTGAATACTAGGTCGAGCCTGGGTGGATCATCAACACCCCTAATTCTTGTTTTCTTTGATCAACTAGGTTAACATGTTTTCCATCAATCAATTCCATTAATTTATTTTCCCATGATTCTTCATTGTTCCCAGCATCCATACTTTCCCAATCAACTTCTCTACAGTTAAAATCTCCCATTAATATTATTCTATTTCTTCGTTCAATTAACATTTTTAGCCTAATAATAGATTCTCTTATTAACTGTTCGTAATCTTCATTTGTCCATGCCCTAGTTCTGGGGGCATATAAAAAACTATTACATCCATTTTTTCTCCATAACTGTCCTCTATTATAACTCCTAAAAGTTCAGCCTTGGTATTTTCAATTTCTATATTCTTTACTCTTAGGTCATTACAGGTTAATATCACTATACCTCCCCCAAATTTACCTTCTCTGTCCTTCCTCCAAATCTTATAATTGTTCCAGCCAAATAATTTTGTATCGACATCTCGGGGCAATTTAGTCTCTACTAAGCAAACAATTTCAGGTTTATTTTCATTTAAGTAGTCTCCAATATCCCCTTTCTTAGATATTAATCCATCTACATTACTGTACATGATGCTCAGATTTGCTGCACTATTTTTATCTTTACTCGTTCTTGTCTTTTTCATATTCATATCCAACCCCTTTGTTTCCTTCACGTCTAGTTCTTCACATACCACTTTCTTGCTTTCATATCCATCACTCTCCTCTGTCCTCCTGTCATTTTTTTCCTTTACTTGGTCCTTCAAAGATTTTAAAACTTCACTTTCTTCTTTATTCAAGTCTTTTCTTACTATAATATTTTCCATCCCTGCCTCTTTACTCAGTTTCCAGGTCACCTTAAGTATGTCATTTACTACACCTTCTGAAGACATCTTAACTCTCACTGGTCTTGCTTCCCCTTTCTTATATGGCCCTATCCTCCTTACTTCCTCAATTTCTGTTTCCCACTTGTTTCCTTCGGGATCGATCTTGTCCAATATTTGCCTCACCTGATTTGAGTCTCTCTCGAGTCTCACAGACCTAACTTTTTCTTCCTCCTCCCTGTTTCCAAATATTATCACACATCTGTTCCTTTCTACTGTTTCTCTCACTATTTTCTCTTTTTTCTTCAATATCTTCACTACATTTTCTTCCATTTTTTTCTTGTTCATTTCCCTTTCTTCCTGAATAATTTCCCTTAAACTGACCACATCTTTCTGTTCTTCTTCCACATGTGCCCACTTTGCCTTTTGCTCTTCTAACACACTACTTACCTTCTCTGTTTTGTCACTGCTCTCTTCTAGTTTTCTCCTTAATTCAATATTTTCTCGTTTCAAATTCTCGATCTCCTGGTTCGCTGTCTCATTGGCCTGTATCAAACTCTGTATAGTATTTTCGGTATTTTCAGGCATGTTTCTTGATACTAGATCTTCCACTTTCTTTTCTAGTCCACTAATTCTCATAATCAACGTTTTAACCAGATCCGTTACATTTGTTTCACTGTCAAATCCTGGAAATTCCAGTTCCCCAATGTTTACATTGACAGCCATGTTTAAGGTCGGTTGCAGTACTAAACTGAACAGCTGTTCCCAAAAGTCCTATAAAAACATTCATGTATATTTACTTACAATAGTTCTTTACATTTTTGGTAGACTATAATAACTTGCAATACTTCAAATTTTGAACAAAACTGGAGACAGGACAATTCCTGAAAACTACTTAGGGTTTGTTGAGGGATGGTTTGAGACACATCTTCTCGCTGTGGCTGCTGCTGCTCTGTGTGTGTGTGTGTGTGTGTGTGTGTGTGTGACTAACCTAGTTGTGGAGGTTGAGTCTTTGAGCATCCAAGTCCTGGGGTCAATGTTCTCCTGGTCCTCCGTCTCCTCTGGGATGGCGCGACATCCACGGTACCTGATACAAGGGATAACAGAAAGTCATATAGGCTAATATGCAATGCAAATACTGTAACACCCTATAATTTTTATTATTGGTTCACAATGGAGGTCTTTGGGCATTAAGCCAGACTGTGGACTGTGCATGGATATGGCACTGTTAAGGATGTGTATGTTGTGTACACAGAGTTCATACAACACAAATTACTGTATAGAGATTTATGATAGCTATGCAATAAGGAAGTCTACTGATTATAAGGCAGAAGTGACAATTCTTTCTCTCCCTTTACTTTCCTTTTCCCTTCTCACCTGGTTGAAAGTACAGTATCTACTATGCTACATGACAAGTAAAGACCTGAGCTATAAAATTATTGTCTTATAATTTTGTTGGTTGTCCAGAAGTACCAAATACTTCTGGGCATCCACAGCTCTACAATGGCTATTCCTCTGATAAAGCTGAATGTGTATGGTAGGGAGTTACTGTAATCACTAAAATAAAAGTAAAAATACTACATATGAAAAGATTACTTACAAAAACTACAACAAACTTAACTGATATTGCCATGAACATATCCATATTAAAACAGTGCAGAATGTGCTTCACTCTTTCGCCACCAAGCTATGAATTTAAATGTCAGGATATTTCATTCAACTTTGGAGAGACCTTTCACAGTTAAGATGTTGACAAATACATATAATAAACAATCTGAATGGCATGAAGACTGGAATGGTATAAAGTTAGAATGATATATTTATATGATCTAATTATGAAACTTAAATACTTTACTCATGAGATAAAATTTCAGCTCACCATCCCCTACTACCTCACACTGGAAAGAAGTTGCACTCATGAACAATAATTTCAGATCACCATCCTCCAATGCCTTACACTGGAATGAAGTTGCAGCCAAGAATTCCAACAAAGAACTATCATCCACAAACGCTGAAAACATATCATTTATAAAGGCTACACCATTATTTATAAAGCCTACAACATGCTTCCATGTGTCAACTTTGGTAACCAAATGGTAGCTCTTCACACTGCTCAAACTCTGGCAGCCGAGGTCACACCCTGCGACCTCATCCCAGGTCTTTTTCAGTCTGTCTCTCTATCTATTCATCTATTGCCAGATGCCTCAATAGTGTAAGGGGTGGCCACAAACAAATCACCTCCATGTCGCCCTGTCTCCTGCCATTTCATTGACCTGCTCCCAGCTCACACCCACCTCTCTCATATACCTCTCCACTCCATCCCTCCATCTCATCCTCAGCCTCCCCCTCCCTCTCCCCCCCTCCACCTCACTCACATACACTCTCCTCATCAGTCTCTTACTATCCATCCTCTCCATATGGCCAAACCACCTCAATGTATTTCTCCAAACACTTCCTACCACATCCACATCCACACAAAAATGCTCCTTCACTTACTCATTTGTCATTCTGTCTCTCAATGTGACTCCACATGCTCCACTCAAATAACTCATTTCCACTGCTCTCACTCTTGACTTCTGTCCCTCCAACAAGGTCCAAGCTTCACTTCCATACATTACAGTTGGTATCACAATATATCATATAGTAGCTTTTTCACTTCCATGCTCACTTTCCTGTTTCTTATCACTGCTTTCAAGGAACCAAAAACCTTTCTTCCTTGTTGTACCTTTTCAAGCATTTCACTCTCCAAACTTCCAACCTTACTCATCACACTACTCAAGTACTTAAACACACTCACACTCTTCCTCCTCATCCAACCTCACTGTAGATTCACAGACTTCACTTCTCCCATAACTTTACTCTTCCCTACATTATCCTTTAGATTCCATTTATTACACATTCTCCCAAACTCAACCACCAAGCCTTGCAGCTCCCCTATATCTTCACTTAACAACATAGTACCATCTGCAAACAACAATACAGGGAGTTTCCAAACACTGCCCTCTCTCATTAGAGCCACTCCAACATCCACTGCCCTACCTTGTATCTCTTTTAAAAATCCCATCCATATACAGATTGAACAACCATGGAGACATGACACATCCCTGTTTCAATCCAACCTTCAAATAGAAAAATTCACTCAGTTCACTATCCACATGTACTGCAGCCTTAGCACCCTCATACATACTCTTCATGGCCTTCAACAACTTCCCATCCACTCCATATACTTTCAATACTTTCCACAATTCTTGTCTATCCACCCTATCATATGCTTTCTCCAAATCCATGAAGGCCATATACAACTTCTTTCCCTTCTCTAGAAACTTTTCCATTAACCCGTCACGTCCCGACCGATTTCCAACCTATTATACCGCAAAATCCCGAGCATTTTTGGAATTTTTTTTTATTGTCTCAAACCTTTGCTTTTGGTAAGAAACATCGCAAATTCATAGAGAAATCGCAATCCAGTGCTTAAAACTGTTGATACAGGTCTCATGCAACCTTATGTTTTCTTTCTTTTTCGGGGTACTTGGTTAAAGAAAACGAACTAAGGAAGGGTTAACTAATTCAAACCACTTTCAATTACGTATTTATTTATGTATTTGGTACGCATTTATGTGTAGTAACAGACTATATTGGTTTTAACACATTTATATAGGCAACAGAAGCATTGTTCAGTCACCAAACACATTCACACACACAGCACCTTCCTTTATGACATTACCACCTCATCACTTCTGTTTGTTTCTTGCTCTAGATTCTTTATTTCTTTGTCCTCCACCTCAGAAACCACTTTCACCATGAATTTCGTCATTGGAGAGACCATGGGGCAACATACCTTTACTGGCCAGCTTACTGCTAACAGGTGAATTGCCCTGTGTGGGGGGGAGGGGGGTTAGGTGGGGCCAGGCAATATCCCACTTGACAGCAGGTAGAGGAAGGTCTCCCACATATGCCTACCAAAAATCACCAATGAAACTTGAAAATTGTGCAAATAATGACCCTTGCAACTGCGCAATGTACCCATATGACGATGGGTGTAGCTGTGACAAAACATCGCGATGTACTCATACGGCGATGGGACTCGGCGGGTTAAAGACCTAAGAATGAATATCTGATCTACATAACCTCTTCCCTTCCTAAAACCTCCCGTTCTTCTCCAACTAATTCCTCTGTTATTTCCCTAACTCTGTCAACACTTATCCTACCATATACTTTTCCTATTACACTAAGAAGACAAATGCCCCTATGATTACCACAAACTTTTTTCTTCCCTTTTCCTTTGTACAGGATAATAATTATACCTGACTTCCAATCCTCCGGGAGTCTGTCTTCCTCCCAGGCCAATCTGCACATATTCCATATCCATTCTACTACCTTCTCTCCCCCATGCTTCAGCATTTCACAACACACTCCATTAATTCCTGGGGCTTTCCCCATTCTAACTTTCTTAATAAATTCCAAAACTTCCATCCTACTGATTTCATCCTCTCTTCTCGCATCCCTCATTCTCCCAGCCATTCCCCAGCCACTTATACTCACATTACTTTCATTCTCTATGTTCAACAATTCCTTAAAGTGTTCTCTCCATCTGCTCACTTTTTCTCCCTTCTCCACTAGTGATCTACCATTTTTATCTTTCACTACCCAACTAACGCCTTTGGCACCCTGTCTAACTCTCTTTACCTCTTTCCAGAACATTTTCTTATATTCCCTCCAGTTTACACTCAAATTCCTCATCCACTCTCTTCTTACTCTCTCTTACTAATCTTTTCACCTCTCTCTTCCTCTCTACATATAACTCTCTCTTCCGTCTCTCAACTTCTTCCACGCCCGTTTCTCATTCACTCGCTATGTGCTTTTTCTCTTTTGTGCCACAGCCTCTCTCACCTTGTCATTCCACCATACTGTTCCCTGCACCCTCTTTCGTCTTCTCTTCACCCCACACACCACCTCACATGCTGTACAGATTTCTCCTGTGAATATCTTGCTCACACCTTCCACGTCCCCCATCTGCTCCAATCCATATTTACCCAAACGCTCCTCCAATTCCCTCTTATATTCTGCCTTTTTTCCATCCTCTTGTAACCTTTCCACCCTCCTTGTATGAACTACTACATCATGTCCTTCCCTTCTTCTATTTCTCCATTTCATTTAGACTTTCCACCAACCTCTATATACTCTTGCATCTACTACACACTTTCTCATCCTTTCATCCATACACACATAATCAATCATTGCCTTCCGTTCATTCAGTTCACCACCCACCCTTCTCATCATTCACCAAGTGTACCTATAGATCATTTTGTGCCTGAAGAGTGTATTGGCTATCACCAACCCCCTCCTGGCACAAATGTGCACTAAAGCACTGCCATTCTCATCCATCTCTGAAGGCAGACCCCACTCACGAACTACTCCATTCACCATCTCATTCCCTACTTTTTCATTCATATCTCCAATTAAAAACACTCTCTCATTCCTTTCAAACTTTTCCAAGCACATTTCCACATTTGTCCAGAACTCTTCTCTCACTTTGCTTGCGTGAACTTGCGTTGGCACATACACGCACACAATCGCCCACATTTGTAGTCCAACTTTCAATCTTACCCAGACAATCCTTCAGCCAACTTTTTTTTTTTTTTCCCCCAAGGAAGAAGGAACCAAAGTCCATGGGCCCACATACTGTTCCCTCCAAGAAAAAGCAAAAACAATACAAAAGAGAGCCAAATTCAAAAGCCATTCATTTTGAGATGCCTGGATACACTGCATTTGAAAGACTGGAGATCATAGGAAGCAGGGAATACAGACAGAGTAAGACAGTTCCAGAGTAGACCAGTTGCATAAATGAAGGACTGGGAGTAACGGTTAACTCTTGCATTAGAGAGTTGGACAGAAAAGGGATGAGAGTTTGTTACCAGACAGGTACTGTGTGCCTGTTGTAGAGGTGGAGGGATGCAAGCAGACAGTTCAGAGGAACAGTGACCATTGAAGTAGCAACAGAAGAGAGATAAAGATGCAACAGTGTGGCGAAGAGACAAAGGTTGAAGGGAATCAGTATGAGGAGGAGAGTTAATGAGACAAAAAGCCTTGACTCCACTCTATTGAGAAGAGCTGCATGTGGGGAGTCTCCCCACACATGAGAGTTGTACTCCATACATGGGCGAATAAAACCCGTGTACAAGGTCAATGTGCAGGAGTAAAAAAAGTTTGGAATCGGCTTAGCACACCTAATCTCTTGGAAGCAGATTTCACAAGAGATATACAGTAAAACCTCGATATAACGGACTTCAGTACACCAGAATTCGCTTTTATTGGACTCGAGGAGCTACCGGACTAAACTCCTATATATTGGAAAAAGTCCGATATAGCTAGAATCAGTCCGGACTGCCTGACAACTTCAGATATGTTCACCACAATAAGACAAGTAAAAGACATGTTTTTCAGTGCACAATACAGTATTATTATACCATTTGATTAATGTAGTGAAGGTAAAACACAGTACAATACTGCAATGGTAGTGAAAACTACCGAAAAAATCCGGACTAATATCTGATATATCGGAAAAAGTCCGGATTAGCAGGGGTAAGTCCGGATGTCGCTTTTATTGGAAAATCGCATATTTCGGACTGGCCTGAGCCCCAATTAGTCCGTTATAGTGAGGTCTTACTATATGTTCTTTCCAACATAAATCCCGAGAGAATGAAACCCCAAGCATGTTCAAGGATGATGCAGGAGCGAGCTGTACATTATTAAACATTAGTGGGTAATCCTGAGCAAGATTATGTTGGGTTGATAAATGTAAGAACTGGGTTTTTGATGCATTAAAAATAACAAGATTATTTTTACCCCAATCAGAGATTCAAGCCAAGTCAGACATTAGGTGTGCCTTAGCCTCATCCCTCTTTTGTTGAAGTAACTGCTGAGATGGACGTTGTGGAAACCGAATGGAAAGGTGAAGGGTGGAATCATCAGCATATAAGTGGATAGGGTTAGATGTACAGCTTTGAAGGTCATTGATGAATAAAAGGAAGAGAGTTGGTGATAGGACAGAGCCATGAGGAACACCACTGTTGACAGGTCTAGGAGAAGAATGATGGCCGTCTACAACAGCGGCTATAGAACGACCAGAAAGGAAGCTAGAGATGAAGGCACAGATAGAAGGATGGGCAGGTTGGAAATTAAAGATTTATGCCAGACTCGATCGAAAGCCTTTGAGATGTCAAGTGCAATGGCAAAGCTTTCGACAGAGTCCCGAAAGGAAGATGACCAGGAGTCTGAAAGGTAGGTTAGAAGATCGCCAGTGGAGCATCCCTGATGGAACCCATACTGACGATCAGAAAGAAAGTTGTGACAGGAAAGATGCTTTAAGATTTTCTGTTAAGAATTGACTCGAAAACTTTCGAGACACAGGATGTTAAAGCAACTGATCCATACTCTCTTATATTCTCCTTCCATCTGTTACTCACACCAATACACACTCCTTCTTTTGCCCTCTCAATCTCACCTACTGTGCTCCCGCGCATATACCCCATCCATATTCCCATTCTCTCACACTCTCACCTCTCCATTTAGTTTCAATTAATCCATATACATCCACCTTTGCACAGTCAAGCACCTAGACAATCTCACTTTCTTTCACCTCATCATTTGCACCCCTTACATTCCATGTAGCTATCCGTACCAAGTCCTTTGTTCGGTCCTTAGTCATCACCTTTTGGTCAGTCCTGGTCCGAGGCTTCTTGTTCATATTTTTAGTTAATCTGCCTCTCACAACCCTAATTCCGACATTCACACTTCTCACTTTCTGCATCCAATTTTCATCCTCCATCCTCTCCACATCCTCAATCTATCCCTCCTCATGACAACATCAATACAATAAAGGAAATTATTCAGGAAGAAAGGGAAATGAACAAGAAAAAAATGGAGAAAATGTAGTGAAAATATTGAAGAAAAAAGAGAAAATAGTGAGAGAAACAGTAGAAAGGCACCGATGTGTCATAATATTTGGAAACAGGGAGGAGGAAGAAAAAGTTTGGTCTGTGAGGCTCGCGAGAGACTCAAATCAGGTGAGGAAAATACTGGGCAAGATCGATCCCGAAGGAAACAAGTGAGGAAAAGAAATTGAGGAAGTAAGGAGGATAGGGCCATATAAGAAAGGGAAAACAAGACCAATTAGAGTTAAGAAGTCATCAGAAAGTGTAGTAAGTGATATACTTAAGGTGACCTGGAAACTAAGTAATGAGGCAGATATGGAAAATATTATAGTTAGAAAAGATTTGAATGAAGAAGAAAGAGAAGTTTTAAAATCTTTGAAGGACCAAGTAAAGGAAAAAAATGACAGGAGGACAGAGGAAGAACATTTTCGAGAGTGATGGATATGAAAGTAAGGAAGTGGTATCGCTCGCTCATTTTTGAAGGCTCCAACATGCTTGCATGTGTCGGCCTTGGTCACCTAATGGCGGCTCTCCATGCTGCTCGATCTCTGGCAGCCTCCCTATTCAGTCCCTTAACCCTTAAGTCACATTTAATGACCTCATCCCATGTCTTTCTCGGTCTACCCCTCCCAACCCCTCCCCCAATATTAACACCTCTCACCCTCTGTACCCAATTATCCTCCCCCATCCTCTCCACATGTCCAAACCACCTCAGCCTGCCTCTCCTCATCACAACACCAATACACTCCAGTCCCATCCTACCTCTCAACTCTTCTATCGTAAGCCCAGCCCCCCCAGGCCTTGCACGCAGGGACGCACTGCACATCCACCTAATCATTGTCATTTCTGTACGTTTGAACCTGCGAATATCTTCTTCCTTTACTGCCCAGGTCCCACCACCACACAGCATCACACTCCTAACACATGCTGCACACAAAGACCCCCCAGCACGTAAGGAGAGTCCCCCCAATGTCAGGAGAGGCAACAGCTCCCCGAACCCCCCCCAACCACTCCTCACTCCAGCAACCGAGCCAACTCCAGCCCCACCTCCGGCACCCAACATGTCTCCCAAACAACAAAACTCCTCCACACACTCAAGAGGAACTAAATGTAAAGGAAACAAGGGGGATGGATATGAATATGAAAAAGAGAAGAATGAGTAAAGATAAAAACAGTGCAGCAAATCTGAGTATCATGTACAGTAATGTAGATGGGTTAGTATCTAAGAAAGGGGAAATTGGAGACTATATAAATGAAAATAAACCTGAATTTGTTTGCTTGGTAGAGACTAAATTGCCCCAAATGTCGATTCATAATTACTTGAATGGAACAATTACAGTATAACATTTGGAGGAAGGACAGAGAAGGTAAGTTTAGGGAAGGTATAATGATATTACGCCATAATGACATAAGAGCAATGAATATAGAAATTGAAAATACCACGGGTGAATTTTTGGGAGTTGCAATAGAGGACAGTTATAGAGAAAAAATAGATGTAACAGTATTTTATATACCCCCCAAAACTAGGGGATGGACGAAGGATGATTACGAAAAGTTAATTGAACGAAGAAATAGAATAATAATAATAGGAGATTTTAAATGTAGAGAAGTTGATTGGGAAAGTATGGATGCTGGGAACAATGAGGAATCATGGGGAAATAAATTAATGGAATTGGTGATGGAAAACATGTTAACCCAATAGATCAAAGAAAACACAAGAATTAGGGGTGACGACGAACCATCAAGACTCGACATAGTATTCACAAAGGACCCAAATGATGTGAGGAACATAACCTACCAATGCCCCTTTGGTAAAAGTGATCATCTCGTAACTGAGACGAAAGTGGTAGGAGTACAGGAAGGAGAAAGAGATGAAAAACACAGAGAAAATAGATACAATTATGGGAAGGAAAACTTTGCTTTCCTGAGGAACTTTTTTCAAAATGTAGACTGGAGTAAAATGAATACTATCACAAATGTTGACGAGAAATATGAGTTTTTGACAGAAGTACAGTAATCCCTCTAATATCCGGATGTCCAATAACCGGACATACTCACTAACCAGACATTCTGGGCTGCCCAACCCCCAAAATGGAAAAAAATCCGGAAAAAATCGATTAATTTTCGATTTTTTTGGGACCGCGTCAGTTTGAATTTCCTGCGCGCGCCGATCCCCTGTTTACACTCGTGACGCCACTATCGGTCGGCATTACCCACTCCCCTCCTCCCTCGTGAACAACTCCGAAAATGGCGGCCGAAGTGATTGCTTTTGTGGTGATACCCTACCTCCTACAGTGCTTGATACTGCTCTTCACCTTCTTCATCATGTGTGTGATGATGGCCCCGCCTCCTGGGAAGAGGAAGAGAGTGGTTCTGAATCTGGAGAAGAAGAGGCAGATATTGGACAAGGTGGACGCCGGCTGGTCAACAGGGCGCATCATACGTGAGTTCAACCTCTCTCGCTCCACCTTGTTTAATATCAAGAAGTCCCGAGACAAACTACAGCAGTACACGGCTGATTTCGCATCGAAGACCAGACGAAACGTGCAGAGGAAGGTGGTGTTTACTCCTAAGTATGCAGACATTGACCGCTCCACGTTGATTTGGTATCGACAACAACGAGCTGCTGGTGTGTTGGTACGTGGAACGGAGCTGAAAGCTGCTGCTGAAAAGTTCGCAAGGCTACATGACGCCCCAGACTTCAAGGCATCTGAAGGTTGGCTCTTTGCGTTTAAGTTACGACACGGACTTACCAACCGTATAAGACCCATGGCGAAGCTCTGGACGCTAACGACGAAGGAGTAGAACAGTTTCAGCAGAAGGTGAATGGCTTGATTGATAGGGAGGGCCTCACTCTTGGTCAAGTTTACAACGCTGAAGAAACTGGCCTATTTTATCGTTCAATACCCACAAACACTCTCGCTGAGAAGACGGAGAAGCGTTTACCTGGCCCCAAGCTCTCGAAGCAACGTGTGTCTGCTTTGTGCTGTGCCAATGCTAACGGCATGCACCGGCTCAAGCCCGTTATTGTAGGCCGTGCAAAGCAGCCTAGGTGCCTTCGTGGGTTAATGAATGCCCTTCCTGTCGTGTGGTATCATTCTCTGAAGGCTTGTTTGACAACCAAGATCTTCAAGAATTGGTTCCACCGACACTTTGTTAAGGAGGTCATTCGTTATCAGACGAAGACACTGAAAATCCGACGAGACCAGGTAAAGGCCCTCCTGATTCTTAACAATGCACCTGCGCATCCGTCAGACAAGGAGTTGGTGGCAGAGAATGGTCGCATCAGGTGTCTGTTTTTGCCACCTAATACAACTGCTCTCATCCAACCAATGGACCAGGGAGTGATTGTGGCAACGAAGAGGCTATACCGACGGAAGTTTTTGGACGAGGTGATGGTTGTGTACGAGGACGAGGACGATCGCAGGGAAGGACGTGACATGCGAGGACAAAAACACTCGAAAACATTCGCCGATACACCCTCAAGTCTGCCATCTACAACTGGGCAAATGCATGGAATGAAGTCTCTGTCAAGACTTTAGAAAATGGTTGGTCTCACCTACTTCATGGAAGTGACGTGGTGCACGATTTTCTGGGTTTTGACGTGGATGACTTTCACGCAAGGCTTCGTACGGGTGGAGACGATGTGGATGTCGACAAAGTGCGCGAGTGGTTGGATGACGACGAGGGCGGTCCTGGGTATCAGATCATGTCTGATACCGAGATCACATCTACTGTTGCTGGTCCTAGTACCCAGCAGGAAGATTCTGACGAGGACAGCGATGATGATGCGGACTCCTCACAGGTTGCAACTGCCCCAACGATCCCCAGGCTGAGCACAATCCGGCACTATGTGGAGTTCGTCCTTGACTACCTAGAACACCCGGACTGCGACAGAGAGATGGGGTCATTGGAATTGGCGAGTCAAGTGCGAGGTTTCAGGCAACGCATCATTAATCGTCGTCCTCTACGTCAATCAACCATTGAGAGTTTTTTCAGGCCAGTCAACCCCGCCGTCGTCCACTCTCGCTCCACACCATCATCTCACGAAGACAGGCCTTCTCGCTCCGATCCACAGCCCAGCACATCAGGCACGGCTGAATCACCACTGGATGTTAGTTTGAGTCTATCTTCGGAGTCCTCTGTAGTGGATAGTGTATCACCACGTCGCACCAAGATGCTCCTACGCCGCCTATGTCTGCTCATCTCGGACTCTGACAGCGACTAAATTCTCCAGGGATCGTCACTAGACCACACGGGAATTTACTCTCATGTACAGTGCAGCGAAGTGATGTTATTCCAGTTATATAAAAAAAAAACCTTGGTGAAAGTGTTGGTGAGAAGTGCTGGTGATTCTCAATTGGAAAGGTGTGTCAGGTGCAACGTCTTCCTGTCAGAGTCTGAGATGATTGAGTGACTTATTACATCAGGACGGCCGCTTTTTGTTCGTAAGTACCCTAGCTTCATGCCTAACCTGTTTTCATCATGCTGTACATGTATTAAAAAATTACCAAAAATGTTAATCATAATTTCCTGCTTGCAATTTAATTTTTCCATGCATGGTTCTTAAGTAAAACAGCTAGAAAAAAGGTGGAAGATGTGAATTTCATGTCCGGTCCTAACCTAACCTAACCTATGGTTACCATAAAGATTTTCATGCCTAACCTGTTTTCATCATGCTGTTAATGTGTTAAGAAATTACCCTAAATGTTAATCATAACTTCCTGCTTGCAATTTAATTTTTCCATGCATGGTTCTTAAGTAAAACAGCTAGAAAAAAGGTGGAAGATGTGAATTTCATGTCCGATCCTAACCTAACCTAACCTAACCTATGGTTACCATAAAGATTTTCATGCCTAACCTATTTTCATCAGGCTGTACATGTGTTAAAAAATTACCAAAAATGTTAATCATAATGTCCTGCTTGCAATTTAATTTTTCCATGCATGGTTCTTAAGTAAAACAGCTAGAAAAAAGGTGGAAGATGTGAATTTTATGTCCGGTCCTAACCTAACCTAACCTATGGTTACCATAAAGATTTTCATGCCAAACCTGTTTTCATCATGCTGTTAATGTGTTAAGAAATTACCCTAAATGTTAATCATAATGTCCTGCTTGCAATTTAATTTTCCATGCATG